>PYAF01004597.1:468502-492995 GCA_007407185.1 Glycine tomentella
AAGTTATTCTTTCATTGAAATTTTTTTCTTGTTACAAAAAAAAAAACAATTTTTTTATTGATATAAATTTATGTTTAAGTTTTTATTAATTCTTCTAAAAAGTTATTGAAACTCAATTTAGATATTGAAAAAAAATCGGTAGATTGAAATTTGAAAGAGATAAATATTTTTTTTATGTAAAAAAACAGAGAAAAAGAAAGTAGTTTAAAGTGAGAAAATAATATATTTAGCTAGTTATTAAAGTAGCGAATAAGATGTATATCTAGATGAAAAATATCTAAGCTAATTAAGATATAATGAGAAGTTCTTAAAGAAAAAAGAAAAAAGAACTCAATGTTACTAAAGTAGCACATGAGAAGTCCTTTGGAACAATGTTTCAACCGATTGGATTTATGATCATTAACTGTTGTTGTTGCTGTGTAAAAAAAAGAGTGAAATGTGATCCTGGAGTGTGGACCCAAGCATGGCATGACCAATTGAGCATAAAGACACGAAGGTTGCAGTGAGCAAGGACGCAGACGCAAGTGAACAAACCACCGAACACCGAAAGTGAATGAAGCGGCATGAGATACATCCACCTCGCACCACTCACTCACCCCACCTAAGCCCGTACGCCTCACATCACATGCTTATCTCTCTTTTTCTTTTTTTTTCTTTTTTTTCTCTTTCAAGTTTCAACACAAAAACAAAATTATAGTTAAAATGACGCAAAACACGAAGAAAATAAAGTGGGGCGCGGAATAGTATCCATAAAAATAAGGATAGGAAATAATAAAGGCTTGGACTCGGGTACTTGCCATGTAACTTCCTCTGCTATTGTCTAATCCAACCACACGTGTAAATCAATTTTCTTAATTCAATGTTCAATGTTCAAACTGGATACTTTCGAGCATTTAATGCTACTTAAATTTACCATTGTGAATGAAGTGGAAAAGAATGACCATACAGCAACAGAAAAAAAAAAATAGTCATTGTACAAGATTGTGATTAAAGTGTATATTTTCCTTTTTATAAATTGGATTGTATTCCAATCCATACATATTTAGTTTTTACGGTTTTAGCTTTCTACGCATTTTTGCTAAAGATTAGAGAGTTGTGAATTTCATTGGATTGGATCGTGTCCTGATCCATATCTTTCCTTATCGAGTCTTAACTTAGATTATTGTCTTATTATATCAGGCATAATTCAATCATTTCTAAGAGTAATTACATCATAAAATATCATGGATACAATTATATATCGAGATTATTGGGATATGATACAATTATATGTCAAGATTATTAGGATACTGAAACATACATTCTAATATGTCATAATACTATTGTTCTGTTATGTGGTAACAGAGATGTCCGGTGGTATCACCGGTGGTGTTTGTATGTAGGACCTGACTCTTCCCTGTCGGTCTATGGTGACCAGACCGACGACAGAAGACAAGATCACGGACACGGGAGCAATGGGGGTGCTGTGTGTGCCGTGTGAAGGGAAAGAGAGGAGGGCCAGGATCAATAGTGCGTACCTTTCACCGTCGAGTGCTTCTGCCTTATAACCTTTCGTCCAGGCCGGAAATGAGGCATTCTGTCTCCGGGATTGTAGCCGTCGAGTCCTCTCCCCTTGTGCCTGCAACGAGGATCACGGGTCATCGGCCGGTAACTGCTCCTGCGTCATCGAGGGGAATCCCTGATTGCGCGGGTTCATTAATGAGGAGGATATGGGAGCATATCCGTAACAACTATATACCTATGAACATAAGAGAATATGCACAAAAGACAAAGATAAATAACTTCTTCTTTGACCTACATTGATAGGTTAGATATTACATTTTACTTGAGTGTTTTTTTGTATTATGTTGTCTCCACTATGAAAAATTCTTTTTAAAAACATTTAATCATCATGTAAAAGTGGATCATCATTTCACCAAAGTTTTCTAGTATATATGTATTCAAGTACTCATGTCTAAAGACTCAATGTGTGGTAGGCTATAAATTATTTTACCAAGTAGACCGGTTGAGAATAATGAATCAATCATAATAAAACAATTAAGTGTCTAATATTTTGGTTGAGACCTTTAGACCATTGACATTTTATAAATAAGAGTGTCACAAGTGGCTCGAACATTCTAGGATTTCGTTGATGGCTATAATATTCTTAGCTTTGGAACCTCTAAAATTTAGACGTTAATAAAAAATAATTTATAAATAATTATAATAAAATTGTAATGTTCAGTAATTGATTTATAAATTATAATTCATTATATAAAAATAAGTTTTATCATTTGGAAGCAACAAGAATGATCGAAGAATTTCCCATTCAATATGATCACTTTTCCTCTATTAATCATCTCATTACTAGAAATATTATTTCCAGGGACAGCCGATAAATATGATCACAATCAGAATGATGGTTACAGCGACAATGGAGCAAATAATTTCTTTAACTTTAGATTGTATATATGTATAAATTGCTTCCAATTTTTTTATGATTTCAATCGCAATAAAATTAATAATAAAGACAAAACTCTATTTTGTTTTACTTTTTTAAAAACTCATTTTACCCTTTAAATGCCTATTATAATTGATAACTGATTTTTTTTTTCATTTTCTATATATTTATTTTTAAAAAAATATACAAAATGTAAAAGCTAAACGATAAATGAAAATGAAAAAGAAAAAGAGTGTGCAGGAGGAGGAGTTGCGCTAGAGATTACGCGGTGAGGTGGGGCCTTATGTTGTAGAAGCTACAAATCATAAATCACGCGAGATGATGATCCAACGCAAGTGCACATTCGTAACCCACGTGTACCCTCCATCCACTGTTCAATTTCTGCTACAAAAAGTCAAATCAACGCGCCGATTCCATGCTAACACCATGGACGCCGTGGGCCCCAACCGACTACCCCACACTTCCCTCCAAAACCAGTGTCGTAAGCAGTGACAAAATCACCTCGTGTGGGCTCGCGACACGCGCGCACCATAGTTGGTAGCGCGACACGTGTCCTCTTACCTATCACCCAACTCCTTTTTTTTTTTTTTCCTAAAAACCTGCCATTGAAATAAAAAGAAATGTAAAAGGAATCAGAACACGATAGAAAATAAAAAGGAAATATACATTTGACAACTATATAATAGAGAATGACGGCCATTTTTATTTTAACCTTCTGTTAACTTATTTAAAATTAGTATTTATTAAATTCTAAAACTGTGACCTTACCTAACCGTGGACTCTTAAATCTTAATTTGAAAAATCAATTACACAAATGCTACGATGTACAATAAAAATGAAGGCAGCAGTGGCTAAATGTGTATTCTAGAAACTAGTGGGTCCTGGCGGCACGTGTGGCGGTATCGGCTATAAATAAAGGGCTCTCCCTTATGTTATAAGTTTCAAGCGCCGCCACCATAGTTGGTGTTAACTAGCGAGGGAGGAATAGGAATATAGGGGGAACCGTTTATTCATTCATTAAATCTCAGTAATTAGTAGCAATTAAGATGGCATCAGAGCTTCAATTGCCCCCAGGCTTCAGATTCCATCCAACGGACGAGGAGCTGGTCTTGCACTATCTCTGCCGCAAATGCGCGTCGCAGCCTATCGCCGTTCCCATCATCGCCGAAATCGACCTCTACAAATACGACCCCTGGGACCTACCCGGTAACATAATTAATCTTCAACTTCTGATATCAGTTCATTCATTCATTTTGTTATTTTATTAATTGTTATTCTACTTACAGGATTGGCTTCCTACGGAGAGAAAGAGTGGTACTTCTTTTCACCACGGGACCGGAAATACCCGAACGGTTCGAGGCCCAACCGGGCTGCGGGAACCGGTTACTGGAAGGCAACCGGGGCTGATAAGCCCATTGGTCACCCCAAACCGGTTGGAATAAAAAAAGCTTTGGTGTTTTACGCAGGGAAAGCTCCGAAAGGGGACAAAAGCAATTGGATCATGCACGAGTATCGTCTCGCCGATGTAGATCGCTCCGTTCGCAAAAAGAACAGCCTAAGGGTATATACATACATGAATCATGATGCCCTTTCTAGTTCAAGATTATTAGGATAATTTCATGAAATTACCACTTTGTCCTCACGGTCCCATCGGCTTTTTGCGTTGAAGCTGAGGATGAAATCATTTCCCATGCAAATTGCAAAATCTATGATCATAATATGCTAAAATGTTATCTCACCTTGCACGCATGTAGTCTGGGCTTGGGCCCAAAACTTAGCCATCAAATTAAAAACAGTAATTGATGTGGAAAGAGAAGAAAAAAAATTCTTCTGCCAAATCGCAATTATCACATTCTATTTTTAGAAAATATTCCTTCTTATCACTCTCACCAACTTAATTTAGACTCTTAATCTTACGGTGGTTTCCGATTCTGCAGTTAGATGACTGGGTGCTTTGCCGTATTTACAACAAGAAGGGCAAGATCGAGAAGCTCCAACCAAGCACCGATGTTGTTGTTAGCCGAATAATGGAATCATCGGAAATCGAAGACAGGAAGCCGGAGATTCTGACAAGCGGAGGAGGTTGTCTTCCGCCGCCGCTTCCGCCGCCGCAAGCGAAGGCGGCGGCGAAGACGGATCACATGTACTTCGACCCGTCGGATTCAATCCCGAAGCTGCACACGGACTCGAGCTGTTCGGAGCACGTGGTGTCGCCGGAATTCGCGAGCGAGGTGCAGAGCGAGCCAAAGTGGAACGAGTGGGACAAAAGCCTCGAGTTTCCGTTTAATTACGTGGATGCCGCTCTCAACAACAGCAACAGCTTCACGGCGCAATTCCAGGGCAATAATCAGATGATGTCGCCGCTGCAGGACATGTTCATGTACTGGCCCAACAAGCCCATCTGAACAAACCAATCCACGCCGCCCATTCGCATTTGCACGGCAGCACGAGACTCCAGGTCTATGAGTGTGCCTGTGCGACCACACACAGACGATTATTTATCAAGTTAGCTTAGCTAGGGCAAAGTAAGAGACAAAGAAAGAAAAACATTGAAGCTGGAAACGCATGTGTTGGTTGGGTCCACCGTCTGCACCGGTTGTTTTTGGTGTTTTGCTATGTGATGACGACGACGACGATCCAACGGTGCATGTTTGTTGACCTGTTCCTAATATTAGTAGCATGTGTACAGCTATTGTAGAATGTAGTACACTACTACATGTTGTCATGTGATCATAGAAGGTCTCACCGGAAAAAATAAAATTAAAAAAAAAAGTGATAGAAGGTTGGAAGGTCTATTTGGACCTTCCCTAATTAATATTTGTTTAATTATTATCATTAGTATCTGTTACCTCTAATTAAGTAGGTGTTCCTTTCTCTTGTTTTTTAGTTCCTTTTTAATTGAGTATCGTGATATCCTACTGTGTTTACTTTTTTATTTTCTATCTTTACTTTATTATGTAATAATTTAATTAATTAATAGTCTAAAACAAGTTTAGTTATTTTTTATTTTTATTTTCGTCTTTCAAATATACCGATCCACTTTCTCCTGGTTCCGGTTATTGATTTTGACAACTAATAGTTTTTTCTAGTTGAATAAAAGAATCTAAGATGATGAAGATGGCCATTATGTTTCTTTCGATAAATTGCACTTACATAATTTTGCACAAATTCCGGAGTTTTTATTGGACTGGAAATAAAACATTTTATTAAAGGGAATCAAAATATTCAATATGGCCAAGCTATAAAGAAAATTCGTCACAATCTGAATTTTTAAAAGCAAAATGAATTATAATCCATGTGCCGGAGTTCATTTTGAAGATAATTATTACTCATATTTCCATGTTCCGGACCATTCTTCGTTGACAAAAGTTAACGTTCTATTAATTTAAAATCCACAGGGCATGCATTATCGTTACCTACCACACAGTTAAAGAAATTTGATTAAAACTTAAATCAAACTCAGAAGATCTCGAAACTAGCCTTACTTTGTATTAGTTGGGTTAAAGAAATTTAAAACTTTAGAAACAAAAATATTCAGCTACAATTAGCTTTTAGTTGCTAAAAACTATAAACTATTTCCCAGGTCAAATTTTAAGATGACATGCATGATCTTGTTTAAATTGTGTTTATTTCTCTCGTGTTAAATAATAAATAAGGGGTAAACATCAAATATTTATTAGGAGAAATATATACACAAAATTATAAATCGTTGTTTATTACTATTTTCCTACACAATTTTAACAAATGAAAATGATCAATTTCTTTAGTTAAGATCTCAGGCACGATTATCAATTTCCTCTATTTTTCCCACTTGATATCGAAACTTGTTACGGAGATTCTTAAGGCTTTACTTGTAGGGACAAGAAATAGAATAGAATGGATTAAAGAAAGAAAGGTAAATAAAAATAGGTGAAAATATAATGTACATAAAATCATGCAAAACGAATACTAGAAATTAACTTGGCTGATGATTAATTCTTATTAGAAAATTTAGTTGATTATCTTTAGTGAAATATTTCCTTCCAATATGTTTTATTTTTCATTCATGAGATTCAAACTTAATATCTTGCTTAAATGGATTGAACCCATAATTATTTTAACCAATGAATTGTTTATTAATGTTGTGATTTATATAAAAATATAACTTTTTCTAATCATCGTTGATATGTATTAGTAGTAAAATTGTGTGTGTGTGTTAATTTTGTAAAGAATGCCTTAATCCACAAAGGAAGACATCTTCCTTTTTTTTAAGGCTTTGTTTGGAAGATGGATTTTGGAGGGAAAAAGAGGGAAGGGAAAGGTTTATGTGGAAACATCTCCTTATTTGGGAGTTTTAATTTTTGAGGGAAAAGATTTGAGGATTTTAAAAACTCCTCTGAAATCCTCCAAAGCCTTAAAATTGTTGTCCCCCCAATTTGGGGGGTTTTTAGAAGAAAAAGTAACTAAAATTATTATTATACAAGTCAGTGTTAATAAAATTACCATCATATCCTAGTCAGTATAAAATATATAATGTATTAATTTTTTTAATAAGAAAAAAATTGTAAATTTTTTTTATTAACTCTCTATTTCTCTCTCTTAATATATTTTTAACTCCCAAACAAGGAGAAAGAAACTTCCCTTATTTTCCTCCCTTTTCTTCCTCTCCCTTCCCCTTGAATCTCTTTCCTTCCCCTCCCCTCCTAACTCCCAAACAAAGCCTGACTAAGTGGAAGACATCTCCTTTAAGGGTATGATTGGATTTGCCGAGAGTTTAAAGAAAATTGGGCTCCGTAAGCCCATTGTTTCCAATTTTGTTGAATGTAATTTCAAGACAAAAACCATGTACGAATGGGTTCCATTTGTTAGCTGATAGCGTTGCTCTTTCAACCCATTAGGTTTAGAGTCTTATTTTTAGTTCTCATTCCCCCAAAACAGTATTTGACTATCATTAAAAAAATGACTATATAAAAATAAAACAATTGGCCATAGTTAATTATCTAGCTTATAAAACGTAAAAGCACGAGGAAATTGACCAATCCATTGAACAACTCGAAGATAAGTGATCGACAAGCAAGCAATCTTACATCAATACCTATTAGCCGAATCAAGTGGACAATGATAATTAATCTACTTAGACGGATTAGTAATAACAAATAAAGTTGAACTGGACTTTAGATGTAAAATATATATATTGACTAGCTTATTAGATATATTAAGATTGGTTTACGTAATATAATAAAGCAATAATTCTTTACAATAAAAATAGTCAAGATCGATGTCTGCTCAGAAACCAAACCAACATGCAGCATGGTAGATTCCTACAGATCCAAATATTCCAGTGCGAAAATGCATGTTCTCAGCGATCAACATGTTTATGTCCTTTTCTCGATTACCATCCAAATTCAATCAATTCCTCCCTCCTCTGTTTGTCATTATAACATAACATTTGCTGCCTCGAATGAATTCTGTATCCGTGTACATATGTCATTTACTGCCTCGAATTGTCATATGCTATGCTAAATTGTATTTTGTAGGGTCTACACGTTAGTAGAGGATATTTATATATTAAGAGAAAAAAATGGTCTAAGGCCTACTCTTTTATTAATGAAATACTAAAAAATTACCACAGCTTATCTTGGTGGTGCTCTCGTAACGAATTATTTTAAAAAATGGTCTTTCTAACTTCTAAGCTTCTGAATTTGGAACTTTCCATTTTTTGCATCTGCTCATTTGATCCCATTTTGGCCCTTTTTTCAACTATCTCTTAACTGCTGAATTCCTTCTAACAACTTTTTCGTTTCTTTTAAGAAACTAAACCAAAAATGGGGGTGAATTGAGGTGATACTGCGCTTTGAGCAGAGAATTTTAAGTAGTTGTTCGATATGTGTATTGAGTTTTGACACGGTAACTTCTTTTAAGTGCGGCTTAAATTTTCGTAAATGGTACTTTACAATGATATTTATATAAATTACTATTTGTGCTCCCTCCACCTTAAATTTTTAAACAATAATTTCCTAATATTAAAAATCAAATGACAAAATAAAATGATTTGTTAAACTTTTTTTTTTAAAATAAAAAAATTAGCACAAGGCAGTATGCCTAAAAATTATATACAATCCATGTCCAATGAAGCATGTAAGCCTTTAATTTATGAGTGCGAGATCATATTACGTAATGCGGTATATCAACATCCATGGAACTTGAAAATTATGGACTACTGCTTCTATTCACTTCTGAAACAACCTTAAATAAGACATGTAGAAATTGGTTTACAATTGATAACCGGTTTCGGGTTACTACGCGCTTGCTGCCTCTTTGTGGAAACACCTCACATTTTCAATGCAAAATTAAATACATCCCAAGGGTTTTCATTGTATTGATATCAAAATGGCTAATTGATCTTAACTTTCAAACCTAATGATGTCATAAAAAATAGCAGCAGTAAAATTTAAAACGGAAGATGTCCCTACAGAATTTTGTAAAGGTACTTGAAAGTTTAAAATTCATCTCAAGTTAAAAAAGATTGACACAGTTACTATCTTTACACAAATTGAGATCCTACCGATCCCATTCTCAGTAGTGACATTCCCAGGAAATCAAACAAGCCAGGCCTAGTAGTATGTGAAAGCAAATTTTCAGAAGTAGGCTACGTAGCCGCTGCAACCAGTGCAGATCTAGCACGCGTAAAAGAAGCAATAACCGATCCAAGCTGAAGCTTATCGTTGCACCCAAAACTTAATCTGTACCTGGAAGAGATGTAATTTTTATTCCCACTATCATAAGAGCCAATATAATTCCAAGAACACAAGCGAGAAGATACAAGTTATTTTCATCTTAGACCCATTATTGATTATTCAAGCTTCATTATTATACTTTACACTTTTTATGGCTAGGTCATGCATTGATATCTTCTCTAATACATTAAACAAAATTCCAGGGTGCACTTAGCCACTTAAAAGAGAGGAAATCACAATGGCAGATACAGAAAGAAGAGGGGTAGGAAAATGGTGGCAGGGAAAGAATATGACATGTATATTCAAAGCATTAAATTCCAGCCAATAAATGTGATTGTGGTAGAAAAAATGTGTTACTAGTGCTCCTCTTTCCGTAAATTACTAGAGCTCCAGAATATATAGATCTACTTCCACCTAACGTGCCAAGCAGCATGAAATTATGAAAATGTCAAAGCATTTTAGCTCAATTATCAACCAGGGAAAAGTAAAATCTTAGATGTAAAATCTATATGAATGTAGCATGTTGCTAAACCGCTAAAGCATCATAATGTGACGGGTACAGATACTAGAAGATGTGTGTAATATATACAAGTAAACTTTTTTTTTTTCCTGCTATTTTAAGATGTGTGTAACATATAAAAGAAGAATGCTAGCAATACACACTAACACATTTTTTACTATTAACACTCATATATATAAGTGTCAGCAGGATAAACTGCTTATGTTATGTTCTCTATTAAAAGATCTGATAACCAACAGCCCATGATATGGGGAAGAAGAGATAGAGAAACTTTTTTCTTCTATCCTAGCCAAATTATTTTTCCTCTTTCATTATTGTGCTTGTTCACAACCACATACATAATTAGAGTTAGAAATGGGTTGGTTAGCCAAGTTAGACTTCGCCTGAAAAGGCCAGTTTTTTTTTTTTTTTTTTGTTAGACTGACCTGTTACCTATAATAGCTTTTTTAAAGCTCGACCGAGTCTTTTATTAAGCATAAAAGCTTGACCTGCCCTAAAATCCTATTTAAAGGCCTTTCAAATAGTTGTACATATATATTTTATGTCTAGAGAAATGTTTGATGTAACTAACACATCTGTTCATTAGACAAGGCAGAAGGACAATAGCATGTAAATAGTAGGGCAGAAATACATACTCTATATCCGCCAAATCATTCATCAACTGTACTCGAACAGCTGAAGGCATCTTAATCTTAAAAACAAACCTGCGATAACAATAAAATAAATATAAGATGAAAAAAAAGTTGCCAAGAAGTTGGACAGTCAGTATCATGCATAAGACTCACAATGTCACTTCTCTGACAATATCAACCAGGGCCAACCCTTTCCTTGTCTTCATTTCATCTATTCCTATTTGAAATTAAAGCCAAATAAAAATCATAAATTGCTTATAAATATTAAACACAAATAAAGGGTGACAAGTCACTCAATACTTTTAAAGCTATCTGCAAATTGTTCATTTAGAAGCCAGTAAGATATTTGCTCAATGTCTTTGGGCAATGGATTTCCAGTGCACAGGTAAACAGCTTCTTCTGTTATCTGCTGAGAAGCCATATGTGTTGACTGCACAAATATTAAGGCAACAGAATATGTCATTTGCGATCCATTAATACAAAAGAGACAAAACAATTCAGAATAAAAATACAATCCATAACACTTTTCCCATGGTTAAAAATTACAAATTGGTAGTGAAAGAAAATCACAGCAGTCAAAATCAAAGTTTAAGAACACTAATTACTAACCAGCATTTGGATCCAAAAATATATTGGAAAATTACTTAAGAAAAAAAGTTTCCTATATACACATTCAGTCTAGTCACAAATCTTTATACAGTACATGTTCATAAAAAGGTAAGGCGTCGTCTAGAAGCATTCCAAAATATGACATACAAAGAAATTGCATATGATATCAGCATCCTCGGCTACGATGGATTAAGGCCACAATATCGGGTATAAGCCATGCTTCACCAAAAAAAGAAATTATCATTTTGGTAAATTTAGTTGACACAAGCAGAAACACAAATTTACATGGTACACAAACAAATAATCAGTACATTGCACCTACATATTTATGGAAAATTATCAACTAGATTACTTAAGCACAATCTTGAGTCTTTACTTATTTAATCAAGTCTTGAATGAGCTTACCAACAACATGCTAAAAATTATCCCTAAATGCATGTTTTTTGCAGATGAAATTGAGGAATCAAGGGATGCGGTTAGCTCTATACTTGAGCTTCAGAGAAAGACTTTGAATCAAAAGGTTTTCACTTGAGTAAGAGCATGACAAAGTATATACATTGCAATTTTAGCAATAAACTAGAGGAAAACAATTGAGGTAAAAATTGGAGGTGTCATACTACCAATTTCAAAGTTTAAGTATTTGGGATCAATATTACAAAATGATAGGAAAATTAATAAAGATTTCACATAAATTATACAAGTCGGGTTGTTAAAATGCCAGAAAACATCACGGGTTATTTGTGACTGTAAAATACCTACTAAGTTCAAAGAAAAGTTTTATCTTATAAATATATAAAACTAGTTATACTCTAATGTAGTCAGTTAGACTTTAAAGAGACAACAAAGGAGAAAAATAGAAGTAAAAAAAATGAGAATGTTGACGTAGATGCAGTGACATGAGAAAGAACAGTAGGACAAGATTCAAAATGATTGCATGCATATAAGGAGATACTGGTGTAGCATTCATCAAGGATAGGACAAAAATTTGGTTAAGGTGACTTGGGCATATGCAAAGAATGTCACTAGGCCCCCAGTGACAGAGTATATCACATGGATTCTAACCCTATGAAAAGGGATAGAGGGAGACCAAGAACAGTGAAAACAATTATTAAAAGGGATCTCATGGCGAATAATATCTTTGAAAATTTGGTTGTTGACTGAGCCCAATGGTGTCTTGCAATCCAGTACTGACCTCACCTAATGGAATAAGGATATTGCTGTTGTAATGTATATTGCTAGCCAATAAATTAAAGTTGAAAGTTTTCAAGCAAGAATCTGCAACATAGAAGTCACTCAATAGTTTTAAATTTTCAGATCATGTAACATGCATAGTCATCTCTAAGTGAAAATACTGAAATTAATACTTGCTATCTCAAGACTTCACCATTTATGATCCTAAGTTCCCTACTTTTTATTGTTGTATGATTCCATGTATACAAGTGTGTGATTCTAAACACAGCTCAATATGTGCATCCATGTAAGCAGCAGAAGGGCAGATACTTAAACAGTATAGTACTCGTTTCCAAAATGGTGTTTGATTAATTACTTCTTCATTTGAAAAAAATAAACATCAAAATAAAAAGGACTAGCTGAGCTAGATTTGTATATAAGAAAACTGAAGGCTATCAGCAAACTACCTGAAGAATATTCAAAGCCTTTCTCATATCACCATTGCTAAGCCAAACAAGAGCTGCTAAGCCACTGTCTTCAACATCAAGCCTAGTCAAATTACCAAATCGCAATCATCATATTGCAAGTTATTAAGTCAAAAAATTGAACCATGTTACAAATGTTTAGAACAAATTAACAATATAGTGGAGTGATTATCCAATAACAAGGGCACAGATGTGAGATGCATCGGAGGAAGGGGATTAGCATGTACAATTAATATGTTCACATGAATTAGCACCTTTCAATATTATAACTCCATTTCCACATTCAAAGACAGAGTATCCGATTCAAGTGGAGAGTTTTACTGCATGTATAGCTTAATGGTTTCCTCAAAAAACTTCATCTACAGGACTCCTCAATAAGTTCAAAATCGAAAGTGAACCATAGTTTGTGTTAAACAAGTTAATCACACTGGTTAACTAAAAAGAATTGATATGATTCAAGGGTTTATAAAACTTGCAGTTGAACTGTACAAGCAGTACAGAGAGATGCACACACAAGTCAGGTCTTACTTTTTTTAAAACTGTGGGACCTGCATGCGCTCTCTATATCTCTCTGACTGTACCTATGATTCAATTATCAGTATTAACTAGAGAATATAATATCCCTTTTCATGGAGTATTTCATAATACATATACAAATCAATGTAAGCACCAAAACTTTTATTCAGATATACAACCAACATTCATTAATCTTTTTCTTAATATGAAATGAAAGTTAAAGCTAAATTGCGCAAACTATGTTTTGCATTTGGCATTATAATTTTATGTTTTGAATATTCAGATCTTTTACAAAAAAAAACTTGAGGAAAAAAGGCGCAGTGAAGAAACTTTGTCGAATAGGGTAATTACTATAATCAAGTAAGAATGTGCTATGATTCTACAATGTACTGAATCTGAATGCAAATAAATGTGTATGCTAAGGTGAATGGAGTCTGGAGAGACAGAAAGCACATTTTTTCCCCTCCAAGCCCCTTCCTGCTGAATGACCTAGTACCCAAAAGAAACTGAATTTTACTTTGCACATGAAATCTTATTTATGCACATTGCATTAGAAAAGGTCAACAGTCAGAAAAAGACCAATCACCAGCTTTCAGCAGATAAAAGTGTTAAAATATTAACAAAATAAATTCAAGGTCTTGAGATAAGCAATGAGAACGTCATTTGCTTCATTATCATTATATTGGCACTCAATATGCACAAATGTCTAGCTAGGAAATAGATTACAACAGAAATCCTCATAAAACAAATATTCCAGATAACGTAAAGTAACATGGCAAAAGACATTATCTGACTCAAACTACCACAAGCAGACTAGATAACAGAGAACTGGAAGCATACCCTTCAGCCTTAATAACATGTTTCAGTCTTTCAGTGACATGGACGGCATCAAGAGGGGCAAACCGAAACCGAGTGCATCTTGATTGAAGTGCGGGAATAATCTTGTTTACATGATTACAGATAAGTGCAAACCTAGTGCTTTTTGTATATTTCTCAATCACTGCATCAAAAGAAGATGAAGGATATTACAAATCAAGAAACTGGATTGATGCTGCATGCATAAATTAGAGTATAAAAATGAGCACATACCTCTACGTAATGCAAATTGGGCATCCTTTGTCATGGCATCTGCTTCATCCAACAATACAAGTTTTACAGAGGACTTGACACTGAACAGAGAGTTTTAGATAGTCAGTTAAGGAAAAACTTGCAGTTCCAGTACAATTTCAGAACAACAAAAACCCAAAGGAAATGTTCAACTCTGTTTACACTTTCATCAATTAGCGTACAAACAAATGCACATCAGCACATTCAAGCAAAAGACAATAAGGAAAGCAAGAAAAGAATATAACAATAAAATAACCGAGGTTTTGGAAAATCAGAACCATCACGACTGAAAATTAAAATGACCAAAAAGGAATTATATAAATGTCCTCTCATCACCTATAATGTTTTATGAGTTAATATCTGCGTCCGGGGGTGAAACTGTTAACTGTTTACAATATAACTATCCTAGTTATCTAGCATTCAGCGAGGAAATTATACTAAAAAATGTGTCAAAATCTGCAAAGCTTATTTCACTAAATTACTCCAAGATTAGCAAGACACTGAACACCTTGCAGAATAGAGAATAAACCCAAGTTTTATCACCTAAACTAAATTTTTTGGAGAAATAAATATGCAGGACAAAGATATAGGACCAGAAAAACAAAGGGAGATCACTAGAATCTCTAAATTGACCAATGGACTGGTATAGGAAGACAGAACACCCAAATAAGTGCAGAACACTGAAAATAAGCAACACTGAACAGGAAACACAGGAAGCATATTCAAACCAAAAAATTCTGAAGTTTTCAAGTTCAATTATAGTGAATTATATTGATGGCCACTATAGCTAAGGCAATCACCACATAAAAAAAAAAAGTAACTCAAAGAATATCAATTTGACAGCCAAGTTAAAATTAGATAAACCAACAACACAAAATACAAAGAACTATGTACTGCTGTCATGAAAATGGTAAACACAACTATATGGTAAAAATTATAAGTAAAGGAACAAAAGGAAGAGAAGAAAACCCAAATGATAAGCTCTGAGTGCTAGCAAAATCTTGAATCTGCTGTCGCACGACATCTATTCCTCTATCATCTGATGCATTGAGCTCCAAAATCATATTTTGGTACTGTGAACCATATAGTTTGCGTGCCACAGCGAGAATCGTTGATGTTTTGCCCGTGCCAGGAGGGCCATACAACAGAAGATGGGGCAATCTGTTCTCAGTGGTTAGCCTATCAACTGCACAGAAATTTAAAACAAAGAACGATGAGCAATCTAAGTAACACCAACAATACTCAAATTGCAAATGGACATTGATTTAAAAAAAAAAAAATCACAAGATGTATAACTACAAGTCCTTTTTCATTTCCTAATTTTCACTAGACCAAATTAAAAATGAAATCGAAAAATAAAATAAAATAAAAATATGTAGCTCCCTCGCTAACCAAGTTTTACAATCCGACAACTATAATTCCACCACTTCCATATACATAAAACCCTATGACGAGGATAGGTGAGAAAATTATTTTCAAAACAAAGTAATAAAAGTAACCCTATATCGAGCTTCTGAAGAGCTGTTCCTGTGAGCAGCGAAAGAAGGTAAAGAAAAACCTCAATCATAAACCCTAGAGAGATAAAAGGCGGAGATAGAGTCTTACTGGTATCGACAATGTCACGGTGAGCGGCGACGTCGTCGAGGGACTGAGGGCGATATTTTTCGACCCACGGAATGGCCTTGCCTGCGGCGGGAGGGTTGCTGGCGACGACGACACTTTTGCCCTTGTCGGGCCTCGCGGTGTAAGTGTGGTCGTCGCGGTCGATGTCCATATGATGGGTCGTCTCCGCCATTGTTAGGTCACGGAGCTAAAACTCACTCTCTCCGTTCAGTGCGTTGTTGAGAACTGAAATTTGCATTCACCGCTCAAAAGTGACAGCAGAGGCTAGTGGCGCCAAACACATATTCTAGTTTTATTAAGACCTGGTGCAGTTCGCAATCCCGGTTCCTACGGTTTTCTTCCTTTTCCTTTTTCTTAACACTCTTTTAATATAGGGCAAATGATATTTGATCCATGAATATGTAAATCTGTAACATTTTAATCTTTGATTGTACAAAATTCTGATTTCACATTGCATGTGTAGAAAGCGTGATAATTTTAAAAGAACGTAATTTTATTGTACAATTTAATAATAAATTAATCCCTAAAATTTATTTAATATTAAATTAATTATTAAATATTATAATTTATCAATAAAATAATTCCACAAAACTTAATAGCACAACAAAACATAGTTGTTTTACTTTTTATATATTATATATTCTAAATTAGTAGGGATAATTTATTTCTTAAAATAAAGATACTCAAATATATTTTTACTCCTTATAAAACTAGCATATTTTAATTTTATCGAAAATGTTCGTAATCATTTCTTTTTTAATTATCGATTTTTTTGAGAAAAAAAATTCTATTTATCTACTTTTATCAATTATGTCCTTACTTTCTACCTATAAATTTTTAATTAATTTCTACATGTGCAGTATTTGTTATAAAGTAGAAATTAAAAAGAAAAATAAGATAAGATACTTAATAAAGAACGGGAAGGAGTATTTTTTTTATACACAGTTGTGAAAATTTGGCCTCCTAAATTTCAATTACACTAGTCTCATTGTTTCATTAAAAAAAAATAATGAATTTTGTTGGGATTATAATCCTCTAACGTGAGTCTTATCACTTTTAGAGTGTGAAATGAATTTATCTCCACCATTTGATTATTTTATATTCATTTTAGGTTTAAAATAAAAACAAGTTCCTTTTTTGTGCCAATAGCGGTCTTCTTAGGAGTTGAATGTAATTTGAAAGTGTACGAAACATTATCTGAATGGAAACGCAAACGCAATTTTGCATTCTAACATGCCATGCCTACAACTCATTGACCATCTATAACATCATAAGTTGCACGACACCGGTTCGTTGGGCTTGTTTTCTTGTATTTTGTTTTTTGTTTGGTGTTTTCCCTACTAAAATAAAATGCCATATCGTGAGTATCGACTGTCTCAACCCTCAACTAAAGATCACAATTGATTGTTTTGACTAGGGCGGTCTGTGGTATATCACAATTGGCAGAGGCCCATCCAATCCGCTGTTTCTCGTTGTCATATATCACCATCTTGTCTTGTAAAGAAATGTCTGTTCAATGTTAAGAGTAAAAGAAAATGTATTACACTCAAGCATCACTCATCAAATTAAATAAGCGAAAGGAAACTTTTATTAGTATCGGACACTACTCACCTCCAATTATGTTAGTATTTCCTAGTCCTATTTCAGTGCCATCTAGAATCCACAAGCAGACACTCCCATATTTCTGGCAAAGGGCAGCATGTTATACCATAGACACATGGTAAATTCTTTTGTTCCTTGCATTTAGTCTTAAAAGGTGCTCACAGTGACAATTAGATAAGCTTCTGGTGGTAGTTGCAGCAGGGAATTCTTTGATTTTGTGAACCTCAGTGCTATTGGCTTAAAATAGTTAGTGACATCATGGAGAGATTTGAAAGTCTTTGGATCCTTCCAACAAATTGGGAGTGATGAATCCTCAGTTGCTCTACTCAACGACTTTCCCTTTATATCATTAGTTATCTGAATCATAGATCAAGGATTTACTAATTGAATATGGGAGATGATTAGTTATCATAAGCCAAACAATACAATAACAAGGCTCCTTGTATTCCATATCTGACCAGATCAACAAGAGCTTTATGAGCATGGGAATTGAAGTATGTGTAGGAGCTCCCACTATCAAAGGTAAGTTCAAGACCCTTCACAGAAGTAGCCTTCCCATTTAAAAACATGTATGCTGGATTACGATCAACCAACTCAGAAAAGATAAGCAATGTGCTCGTCAGGATTATGATCAACCAACTTAACTGAAGCAAGAAAGGTTGCAAACAGGTTTTATACAATTAGATGTTCTTACAGAAAACTGACTTAACCATCTACTCAACTAATATAACCGCCTAACTAACTTCTGATATCCTGATGGACACTTGAGAGGGCTCTTACTAAAGCGTGCTTTATAGGGAGAGACTAACATGGAATTTCTCACTTAGTCACTCCTATGTCCTAACATTGAAATCACCTACCCTATCATTAAAGTTAATAAGATTTAATTTTAGAAATTAATTTATTATAATAAAATAAATCTTATCTTCTTTATTTACAGCTTTTTTGTTGGGTTTCATAATTTTCATATAAGTAAATCTAATAGAATAAATTTTACATCTTAAAGCACTAAAAAAAATAATTCAAAATCATATTCCAAAAATAAAATAAAAGGTCACTATTTTGAAAAGACTAAATTGACACAAATTAAAAACATAAATGATCAGAATAAATTTTATTAAAAGATAAGACACCAAACCAAATTTTAAAAATAGGATAAAAGGTTAAATGTGTAAATTATCTTTTTTTTTGTTTACAGCATTTGTAATTTATCCTTAATTACAAAGTGTTTACTTTTTATGTTAGTTGTTCTCATGAACACATTTTCAAAGGAGAGAAAACTTGTAAACTCAAATCTCTTACGTCATAATATATCACCTAATAAAATTACATTAAAAAGTGGTCTTTTATATAAATATTAAATAAATAAGTATCACTAAAATTTTCGGTTATACACATTGTATTTGAATTTTGTTTCCATAAAAAGAAAATGATTTTATAATTCATTGGAAACATTACAAAAGAAACTCAAGAAAGACAACCCTTAAGTCACAAATTAAAGTCTCAAGGATTGGATCAGGAGAATTCCAATCAGACAAAGATTGAACTCAAGAATCAGGGGATAAGACAGCAAGAAAATGATCATGGTTCTTTGAAATATAACCCATAAATGTAAAAGTTAAATAAAATCTTAATGGCATCACTTACTAGCTGGTAGGCAGGATTTCTGGTCATTGTATATATACCCTTCAGAAGATGATCCAATTCAGGGAAGAAAAACAATCTTGGCCGATAAGAAGTAGGTAGTGACTAAAGACTGCAGGGCATCCAATTCAACCAGAAGTTATTACAATCCTACATTTGGGCTTTTACAAAGGTAAGTGTCTTCACTCGAATTACGGATAATGACTTGATAATGCATTGGGATCATTTTATAAGCTTCGTTTTCATCCTCTCAACAGATAGTTTGCTCATCCTTGCAGAAAGTAAATCTGACTAGATTCTTTCCCTCTTCTGGATTGTAAAATACACTGGTGGGGATTGCCACCACTCCCACTTCCTTAACTAGATATTCACAAAATGCAACATCATTTTCCAGTCCAAAAGGGGTGTGATCTACAACCACAAAGTAGGTTCCACTAGATGGGAATACCTTGAAGCCAACGACCTTCAACCCTTCAACCAAAATAGCTCTCTTTGCCATATAATCCCTTTTCAGCTCTACATAGTAAGAGTCTTGTGCTCTCAGAGCAGCTGCAGCAGCACACTACAAAGGATGGGCAGTTGCGAAAGTGAGGAAGGCGTGTGCCTGTCGCACTCCCCATGATAAGTGTGGGGGTGCTATGGCCCAACCAATCTTCCATCCTGTTAAGGAGAATGTCTTCCCCAAGGAGCTCATTGTCACTGTCCTTTCGAACATTCCAGGCAAAGAGGCCATCGAAATGTGATCCATACCAAAAGCCAACTTATCATAACCTTTGTCAGTGAAAACCAGAACATCATTCTCAATGCAAAGAGATGCAATGCAATTGAGCTCCTCACGAGTGAGCATCTTTCCAGTAGGGTTGTGAGGAGTATTTATAAGAACGGCTCGGGTGTTCTTCGAGATGGTGGACTTCAACTCTTCAAGAGGGACAGCAATATCTGGAGGGCACAAAGTGATGCCTTTTACTTTTGCACCAGCCATGGACAAAGTGGCCTCATAAGAATCATAAAAAGGAGCAAACATAATAACCTCATCACCAGGATTTATTAATCCTATCATAGTTGCAGCAATTGCTTCTGTGCATCCAGATGTGACAGTAATTTCCTTTTCAGTGTCTACCACAAGTCCAGTATCTTTCTTAAATCTCTCAGCAATGGCAATGTTCAGGTCTGGAACTCCATAACCCCAGGCATACTGATTTTTCCCATCCCTGATTGCCTGAATCGCTGCTTCCTTTACAAATTCTGGACCATCAAAGTTGGGAAAGCCTTGACCAAGGTTTATGGCTCCATGTTTGATGGCAAGCAAGCTCATTTGAGTGAAGATTGTTGTCTGAAATTTTTCTGAGCGCTTTGCGATCTGACAATCAACAAGAATCAAACAGTGAACAATCCAGTGCCAGGTACAGAACAGAAGCAAAACAAAATCCATGTTTTTTGGCATTAGTTTGGTCTGAAGATGCCATTGCCAGGTACAAAACAGAACCAAACTCTCGTCACTGCCAAAACCCTCACAAGATATGATCCTAGGTCCTTGCAGAAGGTTTTAGTTTTACAAAATAAATAGTCGACCATCCTCAAATGAATTGAAACTAAATTGTAGTAAGAGCAATGAATTTTTAACACCCCATTTTTTCCAAACACCAAATTAACCCTCATCTTTTCTCTTTATCTCTCTCTTCTTATCATACCCATATTTTTCTCATTTACACAGGGTGTCAATTAGCATTTTGGGTGTCCAAATATCATTTTTGTTGTAGCAAAAAATACAACCTTCAACAGGCAAATTCAGAAGGGAATAAGAATATATAAATTATAAAATGAAGGAAATTGAAAAACAAGGGTGATTTATAGTGTGTGATTGCCCCATCCCATATATGAAAGTTCACTGCGTCATGATGAAAATACTAAGAAATAGGTAGCCAGAACAAATAAAAGCTAAAATATAAAGATACTATGAGCCCAATCAACATTCAGACATCTGATTTAACTAGGAACATTAAAAAACTTGAGCCCTAATAATAATAGGATCCTTGAACTTGGAAAGGTTTGACGAGATGAAGAGGTTAGCTAGCATCCTCAAATAAACCAAACTGAATTGTAGCAAAAATACATACTCTTCGCCAAGAAACCAAGCAAATTCAAAAAGAAATATGAATATAAGCTAAACGAAAATGGATAAAACAGGGTTGATTTTTAGAGTGTGTGATGGTTGACATAATGTGACCAATAGAAGCATAACACGGTGAACATTAGACAGGTCATGTTGTGACAAACATTATAAGATTGAGTTGGTGGTTAAAGAAAAAAAATGTGATTTCGAATTTCTCTCATCAATGGATGAGCAGCAGACAAACTGTAAGTACGAAATCCAATCGTGAATCAATGGAAAAGAAACAATTTCGCAGGGCCACAATCCAAAAGGAATACATATAGGAAACCATGTGCAAAAACATTGATAAATGGATCATGAAATTGAAGTTTTAGAGATGGAGAAAGAGTCAGGAGGGTGGACCTGCAAAGGATGACGCGTTTTCTGGATGGTGGTCTCATTTTCAGTGGAAACATTGAAGGAAGATCACGATAACGCTGTAGCTCCAACTATTTTTGGGTACATACAAGAATCAAAACAAAGAAAAAATAGTATACAAAAATTTTATGTGTCACTAAAACGTGCTGCACGTGATCAGTTTTTTTTGAAAGAATTTGAAACAAAATAGTCAAAAAGAGAAAATATACATAAAATATTATTTGATCTTACGAAGAAACATAAAAATAAGTTAACCATATAATTCAGTCTCTACATTTGCCACGGATACTCAATAATTCTTATATATACAAGCTTATTAAATTCGTCCCCATACCTGAAGGATAAAGTTTTGATGTTGTATTTCCATGCTCTGATGGGAGAAAAAAACTGTTTCTCTCTGGATTTGTTACCAGCTTCTTCATGACCAAATTCACCAACACTCCTTAGTCCTTGCAAGATAGTGGTGGGTCGCCTGGAACTACTAAGCAGTTACAAGCTAATAAACTTATAGGCTAACGGGCGGTAAAAGAACCTAAATAATACACTTTAAATAAAAAATTACCAAAAAGGGACTGTTTGGAAACTATTTACCAATCTGGGGCTGTTGGTCACGCCCAGAACTGGACATGACTGGTCACGCCCAGAACCAGGCGCGACTAAGGGGGTAGTCACGCCTGGTTCTGGGCGTGACCAGTCATGCCCAGTTCTGAGCGTGACCAACTTCTGCCACGTGTCATGCACAGATGCACCGATGCGTATATAAACTTCGGACGGTCATAACTTTTGACTGGAATGTCCGATTCAGGCGTAGTTTGTGTCAAAACGCTCGAAATTGAGAGGAGAAGCCCTGGGCAAATTTTCGAAGGGGATTTGGTCAAAACAATTTTCCAAAAAAATTTTCTAAGTGCCTCACAATTATGATTTAATCTTCGAACATCTAAAAATTTTCTTGTTTTCTAGATGTTAGGTTCATAGGAAATTGTTAATGTGTATGTTGGTTTAATGTGTAGTGTTTACGGTTTAGGGTTTGGGTTAAAGAGGTAGGGTTTATGGATTTTGGTTTAGATTTAGGGTTTAGCGTGTTAGTGTTTAGTTGTTAAGGCGTGTGGGTATATGGGTTAGGGTTTAGGGTGTGAGGATATATGGGTTAGGTTTTAGGGTGCATGGATATGTGTGGTAGGATTTATGGTGTGTGGATATGTGGGTTAGGGTTTAGGGTGTGTGGATATATGTTGTGTTTAAACCAACATACACCGAACCCATAAATCCACACACCCTAAACACTAAATCATTAACCTAACCCCCCAAACCCTAAACATAAATCCTAAAACTAAACCGAAATTCGTAAACCCTAAATCTTTACCCCAAGCCCCCAAACCCTAAAACTAAATCGAAATACATAAACCCTAAATCTTTACCCCAAGCCCTAAACCCTAAACACAACATAAACCCTAAAACTAAACCGGAATACATAAACCCTAAATCTTTACCCCAAGCCCCCAAACCCTAAGACTACATCGGAATCCATAAACCCTAAATCTTTACCCCAAGCTCCCAAACCCTAAACACAACATAAACCCTAAACCTAAACCGGAATACATAAACCCTAAATCTTTACCCCAAGCCCTAAACCCTAAAGATAACATAAACCCTAAAACTAAACTGGAATACATAAACCCTAAATCTTTACCCCAAGCCCCTAAACCCTAAACACAACATAGGGCTTGGGGTAAAGATTTAGGGTTTATGTATTCCAGTTTAGTTTTAGGGTTTATGTTATCTTTAGGGTTTAGGGCTTGGGGTAAAGATTTAGGGTTTATGGATTCCGGTTTAGTTTTAGGGTTTATGTTGTGTTTAGGGTTTGGGGGCTTGGGGTAAAGATTTAGGGTTTATGGATTCCGGTTTAGTTTTAGGGTTTATGTTGTGTTTAGGGTTTAGGGCTTGGGGTAAAGATTTAGGGTTTATGTATTTCGATTTAGTTTTAGTGTTTGGGGGCTTGGGGTAAAGATTTAGGGTTTACGGATTTCGGTTTAGTTTTAGGGTTTATGTTTAGGGTTTGGGGGGTTAGGTTAATGATTTAGTGTTTAGGGTGTGTGAATTTATGGGTTCGGTGTATGTTGGTTATAATAACCCAATTTTCTAAAAAAAAAAAAAAAATCTCATGCTAACAGCGTGGGAACGGCGCGGTTAGCGTGGGATGCGGCGCCAGTAGCGTGAAAGGTGGCGCCGTTAGCGTGGGATTGCGCCAAAGTGCTTTTTCTTTCGAACAACTGGCGCGTGAAAATGGCGCCGTTAGCGTGGGAGACGATCCAGAGGCCATTTCATGCGATTTTATGGCGCGGATAGCGTCAGTTTGGCGCGATTAGCGCCATAGACGCCCCCAGTTGGCGCTGTTAGCGCCAGAATGGTCTGGAGACCCTTTTGATTCGAATATTTGGCGCGAATAGCGTCAAATATGGCACGATTAGCGCGGGAACGCGGACAGACCCTGTATTAAAGGCCATTTTACGAGATTCTTGGCCAAAAACCTTGTTTCTTCTTCCTCCAGCAACCCTTCCACCATTGTTGAGTGCCCAAGCTTGGTTCCTTCACCATATCTCACCAAAAACACTTCCTTAAGCTTGTTTTGTGATGGAAATCACCTCTAGAGCTTGAATCCATCCTCTTTTCACCTTGAAAACCCCCAAATCAAAGGATCTTTTTCTCAAGGGAAGTTCGTGGAACTCGAGCTCGGCGAGGAACGGCGACGATTCGTGAGTACCCAAGCTAGGGGAAGTCGTCCTTGAGCTTTCCTTGCGTCATTTGAGGTAAGAAACTTAAGATTTACCTCTTGATTCATGAGTTGGGGTTTAGGGTGAATAGTGACCCACTTTTGATAGAGCTTGTTTTAGCTTTGGGT
>PYAF01004597.1:539263-575515 GCA_007407185.1 Glycine tomentella
TTACGAAAACATCGCGAAAACCCTAGAACACTGTTTCAGCCTGCCACGTGGCGCCATCTGGTGAAACACGCCCCATCTGGGCGTGTTTAAACACGCCCCAGCGGGGCTTGTTTCACCACCCCATTTTCCTAATTTTTGTTGAAACTACCCCCTTTTTCCAATTATTTATTTAATTTGTATTATTTTAAAAAATCAGCCGAATTTTGTGACGAAATAAAAATAAGTAAATATAATATAAAAAATCATGTCAATGAATGATGATTTAGTTTTTTAATATATTGATTTATTTTTATGAATAAGATATTGAATTAATATCTAAATTTATATTTCAGAAATTAATGTGATATTATATATTTAAGAAATTAGTGTGATATTATATAAAATAATAATTTTTTTAGTGAACCCACTATTCAAGATCCTTTTAGTCAGAAACTATTAATTTAATATGCTGATATTTATTTAAGTTAAATATATTTTTAAAACACATGAAAATAGAAATGGAACATTTGACCCTAATATTTAAGAAGCAAAATCTATGTAAGTTATATAAAATAATAGATTAATCAGAAAACTCTTTACCTAATAGAGTTTAATTATAGTGAAACCAAACTTAGCCTTAACTTTATCCATTTTATCTTGACTGGAACATTAATTTGACAACTTTATATGGAATAATTTTTTTTACCAATATGTGGAAAGATTTTTAATTGAATAAAAAAAACATATTTATTGGTACGTGTGGTGTGAATCAATCACAAATTCTTTGTCCATATCATTACAAATATTTGTATGAAGAATCACAATTTCTTTATCCATATCATTACAAATAGTTAATATTTTATAATAAATAATAAAGAAATAAATAAAAAGTTTACTATTTTTTAAATGAAAAGAACGAGGAAATGGGGAAAAGGGTAGAGTTTTCAATTACTTAATAAGTGAAGTAATTATTTTATCAATAAATTAGAAATAATATTAATAATAATGATGAAGATGTCACATTGTCACTAAAACATTTAAAGGGAACAATTCTCTTTCTCTTTATTAAATAGTATTTATGTTTAGCGTGAAAGGCTGAGAGTAATTCTATTTTAAGTGGTATGCCATTTTTCTTATTTTATAATCTATAGCTAAAGTTTTTTGCACCTCAAATATAATTTAAAAATAAATAAAGTTATAAAGTATGGTTTTTTTATTTATGAAAATTATGCTTATTTTATTGTTGAACATTTTTTTTTACTTAATTACTTAATTAATTTTTTTTACTTAATTACTTAATTTATAAGTTTTTTCAAACCTTTATTTTAACCAATTTGAATTTTATAGTAGAAATAAAAAGACAGAAACATTTTGTAGCCTTTCAATTATCAAGGGATAAAGAAGTTAAAATTGGCTTAACTTGAGGAATCAAATAGGCTATTTAATTTGAGACTTGAAAAGAACTAAAAATATTTAGGTTAGCTCATTAAGTCAGGTTGAACTAACAAACGTCTAACATATATAAGAAGTGGATCAATTTAGCCAATCTTATTTTCAAGTCTTGGTTGGTTTGTTATGTTAGGTTGGTTGAATCAAGTGACCTATTTGATAATTTTAATTCTTTTTTGTCATAGATCAAAAACTAATTCTGTTCACGATGCCTGACTATAGTTAGTCGAAGAAAATTTTGTACATGATAAAAATTGAATATAAATTCTTTTACTGAATAAATTATTCTCACTCATATGAATACAAGGAAGTCATACACTATTACACTAATCCTTTGGATTTCACAATTTCAATTAAGATTCACTCTCAATATATAGGTAATTAGGTCTAATTTATAGTTAAAATTCCAAATTTTATGAGTGACTAAAATAAATCTTAATATTATATTAAAAATTAACTTGAATGTTTTTAGAATTTAAAACTTCAGAGGAAATGTCTAGATTAATTCTTTCAGCCGATATTTACATTTGTAAATGCGTATATAGTAGCTTGTGGAAGACAAAACTGTAATATGGAGAAGAAAAAAAAAAAAAAAAGAAACAAAGTTATTATAGTAAATGAAAATATGTATGATAAATCTATCCCAACCATTTTACATACTAGCCCTCCTTGCCTAACAACTCATTGATAATCTATAACATAAGTTGCAGGGCACCAGTTTGCTAAGATTTCCTTCTGAGAAAGCCCTATCGACAGTCTCAGCTAAAGAAAAAAATTACATTAGATTGATTTATGACTTGGAAGATCTATCACAATTGGCAGAGGCCCATCCAATCTGTTGTTTCTCGTTGTCATAAATCACTAACTTATCTTGTAAAGAGATATCTGTCAAGAGCAAAACAAAATGTATTACAATCAATTATCAAATAAAAAAGAGAGAGAAATAAGACTTCCTCAAAATTTATTGGTATTTGAAATTTTTCTCACCTCCAATTATGTTAGTATTTCCTAGTCCTATTTCAGTGCCATCTAGAATTCCCAAGCAGACATTGCCATGTTTCTGAAAAAGGGTAGCACGTTAGACAATAGACACATAATTTCTTTTGTTCCTTTCACTAAAGAGACGGAGAGATGTAGCTCATAGATTCATAGTCTTAAAAAGGTGCTCACAGTGACAATTAGATAAGTTTCTGGTGGTAGTTGCAGCGGCGAATTCTTTGATTTTGCGAAGCTAAGTAGCAGTGGCTTAAAATTGCTAGTGACATCATGTAGAGATTTGAAAGGCTTTGGACCCTTCCAACAAATTGGTAGTGATGGATCCCCAGTTGCTCTACTCAATGGCTTTCCCCTTAAATCATTAGTTATCTGAATCACAGATCAAACATTACTAACTGAATATGGAAGGTAATTATCATTGGCCATACAATACAATAACAAGGCTCCTTGGATTCCATCTCACCAGATTAACAAGAGCTTTATGAGCTTGGGAATTGAAGTATGTGTAGGAGCTCCCACTATCAAAGATAAGTTCAAGACCCTTCACAGAAGTAGCCTTTCTATCGAAAAACAGATCAGCTGGACCTGTTTTATAGTGTTGTCTGAAACAAAGACTGTGTGTAAGTTCTCATGAATAGCAATATCTCATAAGGAAACAAAATAGTCTAATCGTATCTATTTTAATTTTTAACACTTACGCGGAGGAACTCTGCAATAAGGGTGTCCAAACAACTCCAGATGGGGGAATGAGTTGATCTCCAAAGAATAAAAAACCTCCTCCTCTCCCACTTAAGCAGTGGCCTACAACATTGCGAATTAGGCCAAGAGAGTGAAGCTGAGACAAAATGCTTGTTCTGCCATTTCCAAGGCCAAGAACCCCAGCTGTGGAAGGTGGGGGATTTTGACCATGATGCGTTTGATCATATCCACACCTAGCATTCAACAGAATACGGAAATCTTGATTATTTAGGAAGGTGAATACATGTAGTTTTAAACAAAAGACAAGATAATAAAATGTTTATGAAAAATGAAATTATACATATTTTTAGTCTATCCCAAAAAATTAAATCATTTTTTTTTGGTTCCCCATTTATGAAAAAAGTGTCATAAATGAGGGCTAAAATTTTTATAAATGAATGAGTAAAGGAGACCATTAACTTCTAAGAGATTTAAAACATATATTGTCCTATGGAATCAAAAGCATAATCAAGCCTTACAAATGTTTCAGCATTATGAATGATCAATTTGAAATTAGTAAACCAAGCACTGTGAAATAGATGGAGAGAAAACACTCACCCGAAGGCCAGCATAGGGCGTGCTAAAGACCCGTTAGTGAATTTAAGGGGAATATTATCTCGGAGTAGCACACCGAGAGATGATCCTTGGTCTGCATACTCAACCTCATAGTCACATTGTTCATTTGGTCCAGCACAGTGATGGTTTGGTGCTGACTGGATTGCAGCACACAAGGGATCCACACATTTCAGAAGGTTGCCATGGGGTTTATAAAGTCGATTGCGAGGCTAAAAAAACATCAATTAAGGAAATGAACATCATCATTCATCATAAGATGATTGGTTAGAAATTAGTAATAACAAGTAAAAGTAGTTGAGAATGTTGTAAACTGAAACTTACTAGGGTGCAACCTTTGCATGGTGCATCACACTGAACCCAAGTGAGATCACTACCGGTGTCAATGTCAAGATCATAAACCTTAGGGGGATTGCCAATGGCGAGGCTCACCGTGTAATACCTGCACATGAATGATGAATTCATTCATTAACTTTTACAAAACAAACCATCAACCATCATCAAGGATGATCGGGAGGGTGGGGGGTTGGGAGGAGGAATAACACAAAAATGGGGTGGAGGTGGGGTCTGGCAAAGTCAAACTACTTTTTTGTGTGATTCTTCTTTCTCTAGAAAAAATATTCAGAAATTCATTGGTAGGATCATTGAATGAAAATAAAAAATCAGTTCGATATAAACGAGGATGATTCTGAAACTTCCTACCAAATTAGAAGAACTAGTTAGAGGAAAATGTTTGAGAGGAGTACACCTTTATTTATTTTTATTTAATGTAGGGATACAACGAAAACTTTAAAAACTATTAGCACAGTTCAAATCATAACACAACCAAAAGAACTTTCCGGAAAAAAATCCAAGCCCAGAAAAAAAAAACTTCAAAGTTTTGGAGAACAATAAAAAAAGAGAAAGTCTGTATGACTTGCAGAAGTTGTTGAACAAGTCAGAGAATACATAACATAAGATAACATACCCAAGTGGATATACATTTCCTTTAATCTGAAAAGCAACAGAGGAACCAAGGGAAGAAGCCGAGCTTGAAGGTATGGGTTTCTTGGAGTTGAGAACCTGATCCGAGAAAGAGGTTGGGAAAACGGCAGAAAGGAACAAAATAAGTAAAAGCGTCGCCAATGGAATTCCCCTACTTTTCACAACCATCTTCAGAAAAAAAAAATTGATTGGTTTCTTAAAAATCAGAATTGAGAATTGTGATGAAAAACAAAGATACGAGAAGGAAAAGGGGGAAAATTTGGACACTTGAAGCAGAGAGAAAGAGAGGGCTTTGACTAAAGCGTGTCTGTCTGCGTGTTCATGACAGGTTTAAATTTATAGGGAGAGAAAAAACCCGCACACTGGAATGGAATCTTCTCACGTCATTACTACGACTCTTAAGGTTACGAGGAAAATTTGTCTGTCTTTTTCGTCTAAAATTTTAAAATAAAATAGCCTTGTTAAATTTTTTGAGTAATTATAAAAGATAAAAACGAATCCTTTAAGTAACAAAATCTTATTAAAAAAAAGGTTACCAATGTATTTTCTTAAATATTTTTAAAGTATTTTTTATTAGATAAAATATATGTAAAATATATTAAATAAAAAAAGACTTGCACGAACTTCATTTAATAATAAAAATGTTGAAATATATTGCTAATATTTTTATTTGAGAATCTAAAAATTTTTATCGTTGAACAAGTAAATTAACTTATATAATGTTATATTAATTTAATAATCAATATTCTTAGATTCAAACATTAAATATATAATTATGTTAAATATTCAAAAAAAAATTGTTCTCCATACATTTCTTATCAAATCAGCTGTGTACTCATAAAAAAATCTAACGATTTTTCTCTACAAACATTATATTTAGGTATTGAATAGTAATTTTCGTATCCTATGTTTTGGACTTTTCAAAAGTGCTAAACTATTCTTAGATGTTTGGGTTTTACTTCAATAAAAGGAATTCTTTTAAAAGTTTGACCTATTTTTTAAAGAAAGAGAATAAATTACAGATATATATATTAGCATGATCATAATAATTTGTTTTAGCATATATATGTGGAAAGGGTCGAAAGAATTCGGAAGTTTCGAGGTTGAAGCAGAAAACGATCGCCGTTGGAATATAAAGGCGGATTGGGCTCTGCTCTTTCCAAGATGTTAACAGAAAATCCTACAACTCGATGTGTGCGTTTGACTAAAAATCAATGCGTTTGGTTCTTAATTTATAGAGAGAGTGACTATATTTCCACACAAAATTTTAAACATTCAATCAATTTTTTCTTTTTTCTTTATCTTTTCTTTCTATTATGTTATATTATTAATCAAATTAATTATTTATATTTTATTTCTTTCTCTCTCATATTATAAACAACTCAAAGTTATCCCATAAATAATTTTGTTAAAGAAATGTTACATAATAGTAGAGTGTTAGTCTTTCCTCTCAACTCATATATAACTAAAAAAATTATTTTGTATCTTAAACTCAAATATAAGTAAATTTAATTAATTTTATCTTTATTTAATTATATTATTCTTAAAATATCTTTTACTTAGTTGCAATTATATTTATAAAGGATCTATTTTATCATAATATCAAGTTTTAATGAAAAATATTTTAAGAATAATTTTGTTTTTGACTTAAGATTAGTAAAATTAAATTACTTTAACTAAATTTCTTAATTAATCTATGTAAAAGTAGTTATTTTATTTTTATATAAATCTAAATAGAGTGTTACAGAGGTTTCGAATTAATGAACAAAAAATTGAAATAAAAAAAATAATGTGTTACTCCATAACTTAAACTACATTTTTTTCTTTTCCTCTGGTTGTAGTTTAACGTATGGGTGTCTAAAATTCATTCTAAGTAATAACTTTGTTAATTTGCATATACAGTGTTACATGAAGTGTTAGGTTTTGGAATGTAAAATTAATAAATCAATCATAGCTTCGATAAAATAAAATAAAAAGTTGAAGAAGTCTAGCTTTGTTAATAGAATAAGAAAGATTATAGGAAACTAGTATCATTCCCCCAGTCAATGCCCTCGTTTCAAAGGCTTTAACTAGGCAGCCTCAAACTAATTAAAAATATGAGGAAAATAATCTCTTATTGATTAAAATGCATTAAAGATTATAAAATCAGGTGAGAGAATTAAATAAGATGTTTAGAGAGTGTTGTTCTTCCTTAAAAATAATCTCTCATGTCACTACCAGGCCAGTAGGTAAAGGTCAACAAATGGAAGCAAAATTTCTTGCATAAAAATAGATAGAGGTGCAATCGACACATTTTATTTTATTTTATTTATCAACAAATAAAATATATTGATTGTTAGGTATAACAATGTATCTTGTACCTTCAGTTAGTGTTTTTATAATGGGCCTTCTGGCTTCCTTGTCTTTTGCTCTCTTTTACTTTCTTTTTGTTCTCCTTTTTTCTTACTTCTCTTTATATTTTTTCTTTTTGTTATCTTTTCTCTTTTCTTTTTTTCTTTCTTCTTTTTTTTAACTGGTATAATTTTTTATTTGTTATCTTTTTTCTTTTCTTTCTTTCTTTTTTCATTTTCTTTTTTTCTCTTTTTTTCTTGTACCCGGTAGGGTATGACACTAGGTACAAGGGATAGCAAAAACCCATATACAAGTGAAAAAAAAAACAAAAAGATCCAAACAAAACAGACTCCTATAAAGAACAACTGGCTACCCCAACATGATTAAATCCTATTTAAAATCACACCAGGCTCAAATATGAATTAATCACCACACTAATAGGCATCAAAGAGTCATCCCGACATGGCACAAAATGACCAGGAACCTCATCACCTATGCACATTCCCGGTCCCATTTCACATAGCAATAAGCTTCCACCTACTGCAACTTTAAAAGCACCCTCGAGGACTAAGTGCCGATAGTAAGAAGGAATAAGAAAAGCCCTTATGTTTAGCTTTCAACCATGACCATCGTGAAAAACAATCTTCTGAAAAAGCTTTTCCTCATCAAATACCTCCCCTCGAAATATGCATTTGTTGCGCAAATTCCATTGCAAACCACAAACCTCTAATCTATAAAAAGATTTATAATATTTTAATGATAACAAATAATTAATATCACATTATTAGATTTATTACACTGATTATAATTTTCTGATATTTTGAAATTTCTGATATTTTGAATTTATGAAGATTAATATAATTGAAAATATTATTTGAAAAATTTTGAAAATTGATGTCATTCAAAATGATATGAAATTAAGAAGATTTATTTTTATTTATTTTTTATTAGATTTTATGGGACCAAACAGTGGCCACTTTGGGACAACAGAATAGTATAGTATATGGCTGCATGTTTCCTCAACCACACAACAAATAGGACACAAAAAGTATTATCCTGGATTTGAATATATGTTCTTGGACAATCTGTTGTATTTTTGTCTCCTCCTAGCGTAGTAGAGTTTACAACTTGAGCAGCAGGATTTAGAGCCTCCTATTTGTAACACTAATATAATCAAGTACGTATGTAACATTTTAGACAAATGCTGTGGTGCAAATGTGCCATCCACAGAAAGAAATAAGATATATATATCACGTAACTTCATTTGGCCTTAGAAACGTGTGGGAGAATATACATATACGAGTTCAGTTCAGGTTAATAAAATTAAGGGTAGTTTTATAAATTTTCTTGATCAAATATAGGTAGATTTTAAAATTCAACAACTTTGGAAATACCACGTTTAAGTCCAATAAAAAATAATAATAAAGTTCACAAAACCTATATCTATAAAAGAAAAAAAGTGACTACGTTTCCTAATAACAGACGATGCTAATAAAAGCCTCTGTTCCAAATTTGGGACATTGCATTCAACCTGTTTGACATTGTGACTGTTGTTGCATCGATCTGATCTTCCCCGTTCTTTGGTTTTTTCTCTCTACATGGTGGGCGTTACCTGCGTGTCTGGCATAAACTCTATTCGTGACCTTCGCAAAGCATAGAAATCCTTTATCAAAAGACGGTTTCGTCGTAACAAGAAATCATCATCCTCTAGCAGACATAACCCGCAACGCCAGAAACAAACGCAACAGGTATATACAATCTAGAAACACTCTCATATTAATTTATTCTTCATGGAAAATTAACGTTTCTAATTCGGTTCATCAAAAGTCAAAAGTCAAAAGTCAAAGCAGTTTAGTATTTTGACTACTAGGCTTTTACATATATGATTATCCAATACAGTAAATCACGGTTGATTTTGTTAACAAAACGTGGTTATAAATCAATTTTGAGAATGCCTTTTCCATTCAATTATCGAGAATGGCTTTTTCCATATTTGATAATTCTTAATTTGAATGCAAGCTTGCATGTACATAGTTAGGTAATGTGAAAATCTAATAAAATTCTTTTCCTGATATTAATTTCATTCGTCAGGAACCTATGAAAGAGGACAAAACCACAAATGGAATTCACGGCTTCAGATCGAACGGCGATGATATGAGAAGCATTAATGATGATGATAGTCCAATGAGTTCAATAGGATGTTGTTTATGCAGGCATAGAAGCTTAGATAATTCTTCGTGTTTTCCTTCTGAAAATTCTGGGTCTAGAAATAATGCAAGCAGAAAGATTAATCACCCGGCCTCAAGCAAGAGCTGCGATTTTATGCCAACGCCTTCTTCTTCTTCATGGAACAGCAGCGGCAGTTTCAGAATGCCTCCACATGATCTGAAATCACGGAATGCCAGCCGTAGGAGAGACACTCCAATCATGTATTCCAATTCATCTGGGATGCTAAAACCCCCACCAATTGAGAAAAAACTAGAATGCAGTCTGGAAGACTTGTGCTATGGATGCAAGAAAAAAATCATGATCACAAGGGATGTCCTCACAGATATAGGGTTAGTTAGTAATTTCGTATCCATCCAATCCTTTCATGTCATGTCATTCATTGGTTTATGTTCCTTGTTCCTTTCATCTTTTTGATTTTCACAATTCAGTGTTTGTCAATATATATGCCAAGATATATCTAGAGAGAGTCCTGTTAATATACTATGGTTTCTTTTTGAAAGCATATTAGCTGGGTAAACTTTGAGAATATATTAACAAATCTCAAGTTGTGATTTGCCAATATACACATACTAACAAAAGAAATGCTAGTCATTAGATTTATTCTTGTTGTACAATCTTAGTCTAACAAAATTTGAATTGTTAGTATAAACATTATGAGTCTATCCTAACAGAATGATTCATCATACTAACATTGCGAAATGCTGATGGTATACATCAATTTATTTGTCTATTGATACTTACCATCTGTGTTTTAAAGAATCATGACTCATTGTTAGAGTAGACTTAATAATATTTGACAAAGACTGTATAATAGCAGGAGCAAGTCTAATGACTATAATTTTCTTTATATGAGCATATTAAGTGAGAGTGTGTGGGAGAAATAAATCATAACTATCTAATTCAAATAGATAGTCCAGATTAAAACTAATTAAAACAATCTTGATCATTCATGAATGGTTGTACGATCAAGATTAATTCTCATCTCTCAGGCTCTCACTAGATCGATATGTCTCCTATGTATGTGTATGGAAGTATATTTGCAAGATCAGGATTTCCGCATTATGTATTTGGAAAAAGCTTAATGAATATGTTTGGTATTTGTTCCATACAGGGGAATTGTTCAAGAGGAAGAACTGCTAACAATAAATGTGCAGCCTGGATGGACGAAAGGAACAAAGATTACATTTGAAGGAAAAGGAAATGAGAGACCAGGAGCATACAGAGAAGATATAATATTTATCATCTCCGAGAAAAGGCACCAATTATTTAGAAGAGAAGGGGATGATTTGGAATTGGGCGTAGAAATTCCCTTAGTAAAGGCACTTACTGGTTGTACAATATTAGTCCCACTATTGGGTCGAGAGCACATGAATTTGACACTCGACAATATCATACACCCTGGCTTTGAGAAGATCATCCCTGGCCAAGGCATGCCAATCTCCAGAGAACCAGGCAAGAGAGGAGACTTGAAAATTACATTTCTAGTTGAGTTTCCAACAAAACTCACAGGCAATCAAAGATCCGAGGTTGTTCGTATTTTACAGAATTCAACGCCTTCTTAGATTTTAGATCCCCAAGAGTAAACTACGATACCTTTTCTTTATTTCATTCTTTAATTTTTATTATTATTAGTGAATAGATTAAATTTCTCAATCTTTGGGGCACCATTAGTCCTAAAAGTAAAACAGTGCCTTATAGTTGGCGGCATTATAAGCTTAGGATGGAAAATCTAGTAATACCGGCTTAACTGAAAGGTTAAAAAAATACTTGCATTGTAATCTTGGCAGAGTAAGAACCACCGCAGAGTATACAAATCGAAAATTATGTATTGGAAATTCACTTTACTAATCACTCAATAGAAACCAACTCTTGTTAGAGCTACTTTGTTTGCAAATGTACAAAATTTGTGAGGATGGTATCTGCAAAATCCCGTGCTAGGCTATTCAACTCCTTAGATACAGGCATACATCGCTATATTCCTTTTTGGTAACTATGTTTGAAAACTACGGTTATAATAATAACAACACAGTGTCGAAAGAAAGGAAAAGCACCAATAAAACTCGAACTCAATTTCATTATTAATAACACAGCCCTCCAAAAGGAAAATAATTTAAGCACTCTGAGAGCAATATTTTCAAGGGTTCAATTTGATGGTTTTAGTTAACTGGTACAAGATACATCAATAGCACCTAGATTTCATGACAAAATATGCCCACGAGGCCACCACCATTCAAACAAGGCACCGTACCAACTACGTGACAGCACCAGAGCTTCATTGATCTCACATTTGTTGTGTGAGGGTGTGGCTTAGATCCTCTTGGAAATTATTGAAAGTATTTTCATGATAATTGATAAACCACATAAAAAGGATGAGGGTAAATAGACACTTCGGTCTCTAAATTTGTAATGCGCCCGACTTTTAATTCTTGAAAGATGAAAAAATAAAATAGATAAATAGTCATTTTATTCCTGAATGTGTAGAGCGCTGACAAATTCATCATCGAAAGATGAAAATTCAAATTTTAATCTCCGAAAGAAAAAAAGTGCAACAAATTTATCCATATGTCAACTTTCGTCTGTTACCGTTAATGAAAAAATCTACATGATATAAAGGGATAAAAATGTCACAAAAATGATTGTCAACATGGTTGCTGAATAGATTGGATCAAAATGTCAGTAAGTTCTCATCGGACTAATATGTCATACCCTAAATTTCGTTTTCATTTAAGGGTAAATTATAATTTAATCTTCATATTTTTTCCTATTTTTTTATCGTTGCAAGTATAACATTACAATAAACACTCAAAAAAATAGGAAAACAATCATATGTTAGAACAAATATAATAATAAACAAATTATTGATTAATAAGCATAATAATATGTTTGTTGTTCTGAAATTTTTATTGTGACAACATTAAGTAGTGACAAAATCAAGTTAGGTCGCATTTTTTGAAAAGATTACTTAATGGTTATACATTTTTGTTTGAGTCTCATATTTTGAGTAAGATACTGTCACATTAGAATTTTCATAGTAACATACAGATTATATTTATTAATCAATATTATGCTTATTATTATATTTATTCTAACTTATGCTTGTTTCCCTATTTTTTTAATTGTTTATGATAATGTTATACTTGCAATCATAAAAAAGGAGGGGAAGATGAAGATTAAATTATATTTTATCCTTCAATGAAACAAAATTTGAGATCTGATAAACTAATCTTCTGAAAACTTACTAACATTTTTGTCCAATCTATTCAATAGTCACGTTAGCAATCATTTTTGTGACATCCATATGTATTACGTAAACTCTTTCACTAGTGGTAAAGTACGAAAGTTGATGAATGGATGGATTTGTTACACTTTTTCACTTTTGGAAACTAAAATTTGAATTTTCATCTTTGTGAATGAACTTGTCAATGTTATGCACATTAGGGACGAAAATGGTTATTTATCCAAATAAAATTGTCCCTGAATTTACGAAAAGTGTGACAATTTAGTCCAAACATTAAATATCTTCGTCAAAGCAAACAAAATGTTCTACGTGACATTTGTAGACAAATTTATTAGCAAAACTCACGTGGTTGCTCACGTGGTTGGACAAAATTGTCAACAAAAATTTTGGACAAATTTATCATGAAAAATTTGATTTTCTTCAACTCCATCACCAAAAAGCTCAGTAACATTGTCTCTATCGCCACCCTCCTTCGACATCGTTGCCGCATGGCCCGACCCACGCTTCTAAGAAATCTTGTTCCTTATTTTTGCATCGAGATCCAAACCCAAAATGCCCAAATCTGCCAAATCCGAGCCTCTATGCCACCTTCTACACCGCCATCACCCACCTCCGACACCACCACCACCATCCATATTAGAGACATCGTCACCCTGGGGGCTAGAACTGCTAATCCGCGAAAAGAAGCACTCTTCCTCTTAGCAAGCTTTGGTAGTAATGAGTGTCAAATGATGTTGGGGTCGGAGACAGTATCCTATGTTGTCCTGTGCCTTGAAAGTTGTAGAAAGAGTTTGAATCATCCATGAAAGCCATGGGAGAGGACTTCTCTGTACATTCTCAATCGATTATAATAAGTTATTCATTAATTCCTTTTGGCTATAACTTTGTTTTATCTGATAAATCTTTGTACATTTTATTCAATCAGAGTAAAAAATTTGTTGTTGGTAGTCAATATTGGGTTAACCACTAGCATTTTTGTCTTAATATTGTCCCCCTTATCTTGTTTATAGATAGTTGACTCCAAACACAAACACAACTTTCAATTCCAATATTAATAATACTGTGCTCTTCAAAATACATGTCAGACTCACAACACTACTATCATCATGAGAAACCAAAACCGCTAGCAAAATCTGGATTATGAATTTATGACATAAGAGCATGCATGTCTTGTCCTTCCGTGAAAGGCATGTTAATATGTGCATATATACAGTATTTTATAGTATCACAGCCTGCATAGCCTCTAAAAGGCATTAGCCACATTACAACCGCAAGACATCTAACACAATCACGAAGAAAAGTAGCTATGATTTTTAATTTATTTTGCTTTTTTCATGCGCAACTCTCGCCTATTGGTTTTCTTCTAAAAAAACAAAAATAATAATAAAGCTACACATCATGATGAAGTAGAAAAGAACCAGAACGAAAGATACATCAACGACAGCTAGATTTCAAAACAAATTAAGCTTAGGACCATCCAAAAAGAGCACGAATTATTCTGAGGATACGACCACCGATGAGAGCCTTCATCAATCTCAGTTTTGTATCCGTGTATGGTGGGTACCTTATTGCTGAATCCCCAGCAAAACTGCGATAAAGAACTGCTTTTTTGTGTGTAAAAGCATCAAAAGAGAACTTCCCATGGTATGCACCCATTCCACTCTCCCCAACTCCCCCAAATGGCAAGGTATCAACCACAAGCTGCACCAGGAAAAGGAGAACACACATGAAAAATGTTCAGATTTTAAGTTGATATGAAACAGAAAATAAGGAATTTTGAATAGCAATACTATATAACTATATCCATATCATATGTATAGATGGGGAAGAGTTCTTGAAATGAATCATAATCTATGACCAAACCATCTCGTGCAAATTGAAGAAATTCATCAAATTCAATGTGAATCAACAGAAACAGAGATATGATTATTGCACACACATGCACCACGCACATTTTTTTTTTTAAAAGTACCTCTTCTCTATCCTAAGAGAAACTGAAATATATATTCATTCAAAAATTATTTTCTTGACATTAACACAGAATTATCTATCCATTCAAGTTTAAAGGTATCCAAGGAAAAAAATGATTTCATAGCAACCAGTTGTCAACAATCTGTTTAGTGATAAGAATCACATCTAAAGGCACACGCAAACTCATGCATATTCATGAAAGTTTTTGAAAAGAACAAATATTACATGTAAGGCAGTGTCATTGACGAGTAAACCCCCGGCAGAAACATTCTTTACAAACTGCTCCTTAAACTTGTTGTCAGTTGTAAATACATATGCAGCGAGGGGCTTTGCTCCTGAGTTGATCACATCTATACTTTCTTCAAGCTTATTGACCTGCTCCACTCAAAAAAAAAAGTATGAAAGTTGATCTTCCTTTGCTTTAGTTCATTGCTGAGAACTATTTAAATTATAAACACCTCTTTCCACGTTATATAATTTAACATTTAGCATAAAACTTTTGTAAATGTCCACAAAAAGACTAGCATCTCTAAGTAATACACAATCAATTGAAGTTTTCCCCAATGTTGCAAAAAATTGTTACAAAACTATGTGAACATTGTACATATTAGACTATTGGAAAAGCAATCAAAGAACATAAATGAAATTTGAAGAAGAAAATATCATACAAACAGTTCTTTATGTGCAAATTCATACCGTGATGATGGGAAGCAATGGACCAAATATCTCCTCACCCATTATTGAAGAATCTTGCGGAACATCCAATAAATATAGTGGGGGCAATCCTTCTGAAATTTTTGGGGCAATAAAAAGGCCAGTGTCAAGATCTATTGCATTTCTTTAATTAATAAAAGGTCTCTCTATGAGGTCAAATTTAATCAAAAACAGATCAAGGGAGCTTACAATTTCTTTTCATCCTTTTCGCCTCCATAAACAATCTTGCCAGAAACCTTATCATCATTCAAGAGCTTTGACACTCCTCATTTTCAGGCGGATAGAGTTGTACTGTCAAAGTATAACCTAGGACATAGTGTTCGATGACATCCTCAACTCTAGGATGATCGGCCACTACCAAACGATAAGAGACTTTACAAATCCAATGATATTTTAAAGAATCCTTGTGGACTCTCTTGGCTGGTTTGTTCGATGCCGTCTGTTCTCCAATAGATCCATCCACGACATTAGCTAAGGCATCACCATGCCTGCATTCCATGAGGTCCCTACCTTATATCTCTATACAAGTAGAAGATGTCGTACTAGTCATTTTTGAGATCACCAATGCCCTTTCTTGGTGATTCAAGACTAGAAACTCATTTCAGGTAATAGACATTTGGTGTCCTCAAGTCCTCACAATCATGATCCCTATCATTAATCCTCGTGAGAACACTTGTTTTATTCATAGGACCTTTATCTTTAAACGCATATTACTATAAAATATAGGTGAAACATAAACATGATAAAGATAAAATTTGCTCAAATTTACTAACCATGAAATACTAAATAGCAAAAGGTGTTCATCTAATGAAGCAAATTGTCTCTAGGACACCTACATACTAACATAGTGTAATTCATGCACAAATGAAAATCTAGCTTAGACAATTTCTATTTCTCAGTCAATTTTTACTAAATAAATTATATATATATATATATATTTATAACACAAAATTCTATGATTAAAAATATATAACTATTGTAATTAAATTTATACATGCACATATGACACAACACAGAGTTTCCTCTGTTAGTCTAAGCTATAATTTTCCTGGGTGTTACAGTCCTAACTTATTTTAATTATTCTATATCATATAATTGTACACTTTAATTAGTCACCAACTAATTAAACTAAAAATCTATTTTTAAACTAGTTATATAGTCATTTACGAAAATGCACTCCACTTTAAACTCTTATGACTTAATTACCCTATTTCTAATTCTATGGAATCTAAATCACCATTAATAAATCTTAATTATCCCCACTTAATTTCTAACTTTACTTACATTAATTATTAATTTTCTTTCAAGCTTATAATTTTTTATTTCTAGACCAAAATTCAATTATTAACATAAAGGTCATTAATAAGTTGACCATTATTTGACGTGAGAATTTTCTTTGAATTATCTTTATTCTTTCTAGACTTAAGCTTAAAAACTTAAGTTTTAACCATGCCTAAATATCCCATGGTAACATCTCATTTTCTTACTATTCCAATAGTATAAAAATACTACCCAATCGCCTAATAAAGCAATAACAGTATCTATCACACATATATGAAAAATTGGAATGTTATAGTGTTTGTTTGACATTTTTTTCTTCCTAGGAATGTATATAATAATATCCTTGTAGCACACTTGGTGTATATGGAAATTGTCTTGTAGCACACTTGACCGATGTTGTTACGTAAGAGAAAAATGAGATTCTAGTAAATTTAGAGAGTATGGTAAGCACTTTGCTACTTCAACAAATTTAGAGATATTGAGATTTTGGTGAGTGAATATCTTTCTCAAATACATTTGAATTAATATAAGCATACAAAATTAAATATAACATAAATCATAAAATATTCTACTAATTATAAGATCAACATTGGATCATAATAGTAAGAAGTACACTATTATTTAAACACTCGAAAACATAAAAGTAATATTATTTAAAATCTGTTGAAACATAAAAATTATATAAATTGTTGAAACATAAAAATAATAATTTGTTGTAAGCTTACTACCTACATTTCTAAAGTAGGCATTCTAAATTCGTGGTAACAAAAACAATAGCATATACATTAAGAAAAAATTAAAAGGATAGTGGGATAGTGGACAATAAAGAGGGTATATATGTATTTTTACTCATTAAGAATGATTTATGAATGAAAATAAATATTTCTTATCTTGTGTCTGGTTAAATATTGGTTGCCAAATGAGATTATGACTTACCATGAATAAAATATAGTTGAGGTTATTTATTTTATTATTTCGCTATAAACTCTTAATAAAATTTTCCTCCCGTATTTTGAGATTAAAACCAACAAATTGTTGGTATGAGTAATATTGGACTTAATCTCCTTAAGTAATGTCTCAAGTTCCAGCTTTGTGGATGAAAAAATGTGATTATCGGGAGAAAATTCCACTAAAGTTTTGTGTTTTTATTCTATTTTTAATTTTCTCATTTTTTTTATTAATCTATTTGTGTTTATTTGAAAGAAATTGAATATCCTCACATATGAATCCGATCAACTCAATCAAATTTAACTATATTTGAATGAGTTGGATTGGATCATCAAATTGGTTTGAGTTTATTTTAATTAACCAATTATAATTGAATTAAATGTCATGTTAATGAATTACAAATTCTATTAATTCAATTCAACTTAATAATAATAATAATAATAATAATAATTATTATTATTATTATTATTATTATTATTATTATATCAAATGGAATTGAGTTAATCAGATTTAAAACTCATTTATCGAAATAATTGTATTATTTTTCCTTTTATACAATTTTACACGGTGGTTTAGCCTGTGGTCGATATTCTTGGTTGTGAAAGTTTAGATAGATTAAGATTTTCTCCACATACATCACGTTTTTTAAAAATCATATTTGTTTTTTATTTTTATTTTTATGAATCGCAGTAAAATAAACATATTAAATTATTAATACTACAAAACAAAAAATACTACTAGGATCAAAATGTTGAGTTATAGTATATTTTAGTAATATTAAAAAATAATTAAATATTTTGTGGGATAGAATAGGTATACAAGTATAGAACAAATAACGATGACTAACATATGAAAGGCTTTTGGGTCGTTGTGGGCGGTTTCAATTTGGAGCACATCCCTGCGTGCGTCGTTCCTCTCTTTCTCTACCTTTTCGGTCTCTCTCTCTTTCCAAGGTACTCTCTCTCTACTACTTGCTTTCGATTGAAGCTCCTTCTTTGCGTGTGGTATGGTTTAGATTGTGAATTTCTCTTCAAATTTGTTGGTCGAGGAACACGTGAAACTAAATTTGATGAATCTGAGTAGTTTTTGGGGTACGCCATTTTGATTTTTTTTTTTAATTTATGATTTTCACCTCTAAAAATCGTTGCAGATTAGGATTTTGAGATGAGGGGAAAATGTTTTGCATGGGGTTCTTTTATCTACCTTTTATTGTTGATGTTAGAAAGGATGCTGGATAAGCTGCTAGCTACTGCAGAAGTTTGACTTGTGCTAATTCTTTGAGTTTTTTTTTTTTTTGTTTTAAATATTTGAGTGTGTTTAGGGTTTTGTTTTTTTGAAATGTCCGAGTTAATTTAAGGTTGAATTTGATTATGGTTCCATATCCACTTTCAGTTAAGCCCTTATTCTTGTTTTTGTTGTGTCTTTTATTATTTTTGTAAGTGGAGTGGTACAAAGTTTGTGTAGACAGGGTAATGAGTTGGTATTGGAATTGAAAAAACTAAAGGAGAATCTGCTGGGAACATTCATTATGGTGATTTTTAAACCGCATTATGATTTCTTCAATGTTTATATTTTCATCACTATTTTAACCAATGAAGCAGAACTATTTTAAAGAATAGCACTGTTCATACACATATAGGATGTGTTTGGTAGGAAGGATGAGAAATAGGGTGGATGGAAATATGGAAAAGAGAGGTAGAGTGAATGAAAATAGGTGAGAAATAGAATGAATTTATGGGTGTTGGTTTAAGAGAAATAGGGAAAAGAAAAAAACCGATTTTTTATTCACAATGGATTGCAGAGTGAAAAATGATTATGGTTTTCTAAAATTGATTTTTGTACAACTCTAACGGTTTAAACTGTCAATATTGTATAAAAATGCCAGTAAATGCTCAATTTGTAGTGTTTTGAATGGCTAGAAAAAAAACACCAGAAAATGTGCAATTTCTGTGAAATTGCCAGACAAAAACACCACAAAGCTTGCGGGCATGGGTCCCCCCCCTTCACATTTCTGTGTAGTTCAGCAAGGAAATAAAAAGGTGTGGGCCCCTCCCCACACCTTTTTATTCTCTCCTCCTATTTTCACCGTACTAAACAAGAGAAATTCCCCATTTCTCCTCTATTTCCTCTCCATCCTCTCTATTTCCCGACCATTTTCCTCTTTAACAAAGACACTTTGTCAAACACACCTAGTAACCTTTGTTTTGGAACAAATAATCACTGTCACATTTATGAGACAGCTTTTGGAAAAAAAAAAACCCGAATTATCATTTCCCTAATAAAAGTGGTACCCAAACGGCCAAACATTCAATTGCAATCTATGGCATGTTCCATTTTGTTTCTGTTTTGCTTTGTTCTATCCTGTTGAATGTTGTTTTGTCGGTTCTCTGTGTGTATACTTCTTAAGTTTCCATATTATTGTTATGCTTATTCCTCTGTCCATGTTGTATGGTCAAATTAAGAGCTGGATGGGTCTGAGAAAATAATTTCTTTCCATCTATGTTCTTTTGGTGCTGAAAAATAAAGGATGTAGTTGTTATTGTCAAAATTCCTATAATATATTTTCAATGTTTTCTCTTGGGCTTTTATTTTATATCTTAACACTTAAAATATCCAATGTATAAAGTTTCTAATAGTTTGGTTTTATACAAATTTCATACTGAACTACACAAAGACGCAGAGCTGAATTAATTGACATTCATCACATCACAGCAACAAAGCCCTGATATATCTTTTTCTGCCTTTGGTAAGTTACTGAAAGTTAACTTGTCAGTGTTTGAGATGATGCATGATTGCATGAATATCTTGTGGACATGGTCTTAAGCATTTAATCCGATGTTTTGTTGAGTTTACCTGTTTATTTATCTTTATTTATGTTATATTGTGTCACTGGTAAGGCATTTCAGGGTTTCAAGGCATATAATTCTTCCTCTACTGTATTCCTGAAATCTTGGTGCATGGCTTTCTTCTCCTCATTAACCCTGTAAAGAAGTGACTTTCTTCTGTAGTCAGTTGGGATTGTTCTATGGTCTCATAATTGGCCAAATTTATTTTGCTGTCCAATTGGCAGAGCTGATTAATGGAAAATATTCTCTTTTATTTTTGAGATGAACTGTATGACCTCCATTGGTTCTTACTTCTTACTACTTGTAATTTGTAAATCTGCTCAGTTTAGTTCAAGAAAGTTCTCGAAAAGTTAAACATAATATTGATTGGTCTTGAAAAAATGTTGTGAATTGTTTCATGGGTTAGCTTGAGTTTTTGAATGAAGTATTAAAAAATATTGATTTCTTAAAGTATTATTAGACCTGATTGAACATGAAGTTATCATAGTGCCTTCCTGTCTTGTAATTTAAGTTTCCATGTAACAAAGTGTTAGTGCAAGTATTAGTAAACTATGTTCTTTTTCATTGCTTCAATTCCAGCAGCTTTACAACTTAATGGAAGTTATAACCTTCATGCTTACTCTTGTATGTAACAACAGTTTTTATGTCAAACAGTTTGTTGACACTTTCTTTTTCCCTTCCCTTTTTTTTTTTTTCTAGTCCTATCTCAGCCTTCTTAATTTAATTGTTTCCTTTTCTGCTTTGTGTGAATTGTCAATCAATTGCAAAAGCCATTTATATTTGCTCTATTCTATTTACTCGTTTGAATGTCTGTTCAGAAATGCTGAAAGATGCAGGTCTAAATTGATTGATAAATTCATCACAACCCTAAATTGTCATTTTCTGCTTTTGTATGTTACTCAAAGTCAGCCTTTAGGTGTTTGGATAGATGTATGGATATATTGTGGACATGGTCTTAACTCTTAAGCATTTATCTTTGCTTGTTTAAGTTTCACTGGTAGTGCCATATAGAATTTAAAGCATATAATTTCTTCCTCTATGGTTTTCCTCATGTCTTTTACAGCACTATGATACGTTTGACAAATTAAACACCGAAATTATGAATAACCACTTTGATATTTAGCTTTCTTTGTGACTCAACAAGTAAGGAAAAATAAGCAGTAAACAAGGTTTTCCAAAGTTCTGCTCTGGATCAGTGTTTCAAGAAAGGAAAATAACAGCAAAGAGAGATGCCCTTGCAATCTCTACGAAATAACCTCACAAAATGACCCCTTGGTATCGACCCACAGCCCCCTGCCATACTACTAATATTCCCCATTCTAACTAACTTGCACGTGCGGGTTCACATTCTCTTCTAACAAATTAGCTGACTCAGCAATAATTGACAGATTGGAATCTTTGCAACTCCTCCAACGTTTCCTGCCTTTATCACGTACGTAAACTTTACTCATTTGGGCCTTACGCAATTGGGTCCTATCCTATGTTATCAATAGCGGGAGTCTGCGATTCTCTGTGCGAGGGAAAGGTTTCTGAGTGCGAGAGAAAGGTCGAAAATGCCCTCACTTTTTAGTCATTAAAGAGGGCATTTTTGACCTTTGCATGGGAGAAATAGAGGTTACCACTTATCAGATTTCACTTCGCGTGCATTCTGATTCCGTCATCCTTCTCGTGCGACCTCTGTTCCCTCACTTCCCTGCGCGCAAACCTCCAACAATTCTACCTGCTCCGGCCAGCGGCTCTTCCTTCTCCGGCGGCCTTGTCTGGAGTTGTCTCAGTCTCCGACGTCTCTTCTTCTTCTCTGGCGGCTCTTTCTTCTCCTCCGTCGAGGTCAAGATTTTTCTTTCTGTTTTTGTTTCTTACTTTCTTATCTTTTTTTTTGTCTTTTTAATTCTGTTTCCTTTTTTTTTTGTCTTTTTAATTCTCCGTCGGTGTCTCTTTCCTTTTCTTTAATTCTGTTTCTTCTTTTTTTTCTTTTTTCGTTTTCGTTTTTGTTTCTTTTTTTTTTTTTGTCTTTTTAATTCTGTTTCTTTTTTATTTTTTGTCTTTTTAATTCTGTTTTTTTTTTTAAACCAGGTTTGATATTCTTTGTTTCCCTCTTAGTTTTTTATTTCTGTTTTTTTCCTTTCTTAATACCAGGTTATTCATTTTCTTTGTTTTCTTTTTTTCTTGACTTTTCTTGACTTTTTAGTTATATTTCTCTTTTTCAGCTTATATATTTATATTATAAATTTTTTAGTACATATATCAAAACATTAGAATAGCGGTCATCCCGCTATCCTAGTTTTGAGGGCGGCCGCTCCGCTCCGCTATCCGGGATTGATAACTATGGTCCTATCACACTATTTGCATGGCTGATCAATGGAATACATTCCCTTTTATTTTAAGATGTACTGGTCATCCTTCATTGGTTATTAATAATAACTAATTGTAGATCTTCTTATCTTAATTTGAGGGAAGATCCTTAAAAATCAATAGAACACAATCACACTACTATAGTGGTGGAGTGGTTGTATCTTGGCATCTACCAATTTCATTTTGTTTAGGGTTGTGTTTCATTGTAGCCAGAGTTGTGGCCATGAAGCGATTGGCATCATGAAAAACTCTGGCCATATTGGATGCTATGCTTCACAAGAAAAAATCCTGATTTTGCACTTGATCTTGTGCAAGGCTGAACCCTTTTTTTTTTTGGTATCATTGCGATTTCTATTTTGGATAGAAAACAAGAATGAACACAATTTTCACTATGTTTTGCGACCAAACAGCACAAGGGCCTAAATCTCATTTCTGGCAATCCCACAACACTCTGGCATCATTTCAGGTGAACTCACAACACTCTGGCATCATTTCTGGTGAACCCATAACTCTGGCATCATTGCAGTCAAAATTGTGATCTTCCTCATGATTACACAATTCGGCAAGTTGTTTTTATATCTTAGCCATCCTGATCTCCCTAGAAAACTTATTCTAGTGCAATTACATGATCTTAAGTGTTATTAGTGGTATACTGGTATTGGATGATCGATCCCTTATTCCCTTTGTGCAACTTAGGGATTTTTTTTTAAAAGAGACCCACCTGCAAAGAACCCTTGAACCTTATTTTTCCTCTTCATTTTGACTGTTATCTTGTATTTGTCAAGCTTTTTGTTGGAAAACATTGTCAATTGCAGTAACCCCTAGCTCGCCTTAGTCGTCGCCTCTTTGGGGGCTGCCTTAATTGCAGCCTCAAGGGTTGTGGTTTAGTCCCCCATTGAATAGAGATATGACTTAAATAGAGCTTATAAAGCTTGGATATACCTCACCTTACAAGTCGATTTTGTGGGGTTGAGTTCGGCCCTAAACTCAAATTCTAACATTATATCAGTACTTATCCTAGATCCATTGTTGGGCCACCTGCATTTGCCACGCTCCATGCTGGTAACCCTGGGCATGAGGGAGAGTATTGGAAAACTGCCTTAATTGCAATCACCCCTAGCCCACCGTAGTTGTGGCCTCTTTGGGGGTTGCCTCAATTGCAACCTTGAGGGTGGTGGTTTAGTCCCACAATGATCAGAGATATGGCTTAAATAGAGCTTAAAAAGTTTGGGCAGTCGTCAGCTAGTGATAGGGACTTGGGTATTATGGGATGCCTTAGTCCCACATCGTGTAATATGGGATGCTTGGTGGAGTACATAAGTGGTTTGGTTTCTGGCCCTTCTCAACTAGCTTTTAAGTGAGGGTTTCCCAAGTGCTGTGGTGCTTATTAATTGGTATTAGAGCTGGTTGCCGATGACTCAGAAAGGACTACCTATAAAGGGGTAGATTAGAAAGGCTGAGTGAAGTGTTGTAGAGTGTTAGCTACTGACTCATCCACTCTTAGGGGCGGTGTTATGATAGGGACTTAGGTATTATGGGTGCCTAATCCCACATCAAGTAGTATGGGACTATGTTTTAAATAGCGCTGCTTTAGCGTGCGATCTCGCACCAAGTGCGGTTTGAGGCACCCAGCCGCTATTTCCGTGCCGCAACACGACGGTTTCCGGTAGCGGCCTGTGGCGGCACTGCGGTTGGCAGCACAGTGCATGGAAGAGAAGCCAGTTGCAGAGGAAATCGGGGGCACAAGCTTGAAAATTAAATGAAAGTTAAGGGTAAAAGGGTAAAAGTCCAGCAATAAGTGAGGGTATTTTGAACTTTTACCCTTTCTTTTCCACTGAAAAGTGCCTCTGCAGTGCTCTTTGCTACCGACACTTTCATTTTCTCCCTCCCTCTGCAGTGCTTTCTCCCTCCCAACAAAGCTGCTCTGCTGCTCCGCCGCTGTCTGTGCTCCGCTGTCCGTTCTGCGCTGCTTTGTTGCTTCGTCCCTCCCTCTTAATTGGTTAGGTTCCTCCTTCTTGGCTCTGTTTCTGCCTCCTCCTCCTTCTTTTAGCCTTCACCGCAGCAGCAACAACCCCCAACTGTTACATGGCATCACAAAACATGGCCACCATTTCTTCTTTTCGTATTTACTTTCAATGAATTAGTATGTAATGTTGTTTCCTTATTGCAGGAGGAACCTAACCAATTTTAGTCAAGTCCAGTTTTATTTCAATCATTGTACACCCAAAATAGTTCTTTTCATATTTACTTTCAATGAATTAGTATGTAATGTTGCTTCCTTTATGTTCCTTGAATCCTTGTTTTGAATGTGTAGTATTATACTTTTCATTCCTCATTTCCTCCTATTTTGGGTGATTTCTTATCTTATAGCATTTATATATGTGGTATAATTTATTATATAAGTATTTTAATGGACTTCTCAGTAGCGGCTTTACCGCTACCCGCTATACCGCTATAGCATTTTTGGGGTTGGCCGCTATCGGCCGCTACCCGCTATTTAAAACTATGGTATGGGATGTTTAGTGAAGTACTTAAGTGGCTTGGTTTTGCCCCCTTGAAAGCTAGGTTTTAAGGGAGGGTTCCCCAATTGCTTAGGTGCTTATCAGCGTGTTAGTGTATACATCTCAGGAATTGAGTGTGTCGAAAGCCACTAGAAGGATAAAGTAGAAAGGGACAAAAACCAGAAAAGACTAAGGGACTAGCCAAGTCAACTTAACAATTAAAAAGTTTTCCTTATTTTTCTTAACCTAAACTTTTTTTATTTGCTAATTATTTTTTAAATTAATTAATTATATATATTATTACTACTTTATTAGCATGATTTAAATTTATATTTTATATTTTCTTTATTGGAGAATTGTTACTCTAGATAATTTAAAGGTTATTTATCTTTTATGTGTGTGTGCGTCTGTGTTTGATAGGAATTGGACCAGAAAACAAGAAAAGAAAGAAAGAAAACATAATTGGCAGTATTATTCAGTGGGAGCTTCCACTCCTAAACTCATACCAGTGATTTTCGAGGAATCACTAACCTCCAACAATTTCCAGATTAGTCCCCAACAACACTCAACAGATTATTTATAATCTCTCCCTAACAACTACTAACCAACAATTAGTTATAACTAACTAACAATTAGTTATTCTAACTGTCTCACTAACTGACAGTTTCTAAAGGGGTCCTCCTAGAGTACACATTTCCCCATCTTCTACCTCTATCAATACCCCCCCTTTCAAGATGGACCTTGTCCCCAAGGTCCAGTTGAGGAAAAACAGTCTGCATCTCCTCAGCCAGTTCCCAGCTATCTTCATGGTGGGGTAAATCTTGCCATTTGATGAGTATTTCCTGTCTGCCATCTGCTGAAATTCTACTCTGCATAATTTTCTCTGGTTGGATCTGCAATTTCACATTCTCATTCAATGCTGTCGGTAGAGGTTGAGGAGAACAAGTAGGCTTCAGTGATTTCTTTAACAGTGATATATGAAACAACAGATGTATCTTACTCCCTTCCGATAATTCCAACTTATAAGCGACCTCTCCAATTCGCTGAATCACCTTATACGGTCCATAAAACCTTGGACTTAGCTTCTCATTTGACTTCCTCACAAGAGACTTCATTCTATAAGGTTGTAGTTTAAAAAAGACCCAGTCTCCTTTGTTAAACTTTAGCTCCCTTCTATGCTTATTTGCATAGCGCCTCATCTGATCTTGAGCCTTGAGCAGATTGCCCCTCAGCTCCCTCAACAATTCATCTCTGTCCCTACTCAACTGATTTACCTCTTCCAATTTGGAAGGAATGTTAGCTCCTTTAATTAATGTTGGAGGTTCCTGCCCATACAAAGTCTTAAAAGGAGACATTTTGATAGAGATATTGTAGTTGGTGTTAAACCAGAATTCAGCCCAAGCCAAGTGGTTTGGCCACTATTTTGGTTTAGTCCCAGTCAAACATCTCAAATAAGCTTCTAAGCACCTGTTAGCTACTTTTGTCTGTCCATCTGTTTATGAGGGATAGGCTGTGCTCATTTTCAATTGAGTCCTTGCTCTTCTAAACAATTCTCTCCAAAAGAGACTCATTAAGAATCTGTCTCTATTGGATACTATTGAAGCTGGGAACCCATGCAACTTCACCACCTCTTTAATGAATAACTCAGCCACTTCGTTAACTGTATAAGGATGACTTAATGCAAAAAATGAGCATACTTAGTCAACCTATCAACTACCACCAATATAATATCCTTTCCTTGAGCTTTTGGCAGTCCTCCAATAAATCCACGGATATATCAGTCCATACCCTAGTAGGAATAGGCAAAGTTTGTAACAAGCCTGCAGGTACTAATGTGCTGGACTTATTCCTCTGACAGATTTCACATCCAGCCACATTTCCCTTATAGTTTTCTTCATTCCTTGTCAATACACTACACTAGCCACCCTCTGGAAAGTTCTAAAAAAATCCTGAATGTCCTCCCAAAGGGTAGTCATGTAACTCTTTTAAAAGTAGAGGAATTCTAGAAGAATTTTTGGATAAAACTAATCTATTCTTGTTGTATAGTTTACCTCCATGAATAGTATATCCTGACTTCTCTGCTGTTCTAGTCAAGATTCCTTGATAAACTCCATGTAATTGAGGGTCAGCTAGTATTTCTTCCTCCCAATCACCCCATTCCTCCTCCTGTACCCTTGAAATTGCAGAAAATGAAAACTGTCTGGATAATGCATCAGCCACTACATTCTCCTTACCTGGTCTATACTGAATATAACCAATTAGTTTAGTAGCCCACTTGAACTGTTCCTCACTCAAAAGTCTCTGCTCATTTAAGAACTTCAAACGCTTTTGATCAGTTCTGATTAGAAATTTTCTTCCCAACAAATAGTGCCTCCACCTCTTAACTGCTAACACCACAGCCATCAGCTCCCTCTCATACACTGATTTGAGCTAGGCCTTGTCCGAGAGTACCTTACTCCAAAAAGCTAAAGGTCTCTCTTCCTGCAATAACACTACTCCCAGACCAGTACCAGATCATTAGTCTCTAAGACAAAATGCTTAGTAAAATTTGGTACTCCCAAAATAGGTAGCTTCTTCATGGCTGCCTTAAGCTGTTCAAAGGCAAGAGTATATTCTTCTGTCCATTGAAAAACATTCTTCTTTAACAAGGAATTTAAAGGTTGTGCCATTTTCCCATAATCTTTCACAAATCTCCTATAATAGCTTGTTGATCCTAAGAATTCTCTTAAGCCTTTAACATCCCTAGGTATAGGCCAGTTAGTCATTGCTACCAGCTTATTTGGGTCAGCTTCCACCCCTCTTCCAGAAATAACATGTCCCAAATCTTCCAGAGCTCTATGACCAAAGTTGCATTTCTTTCTATTCACCTTCAATTCCTGTTGCTGCAGCACTTGTAACACTGCTCTCAAATGCATGTTGTGATCCTCCAAAGTCTGACTGTATACCAGTATATCATCAAAGAAAACCAAAGAAAGTTGTCTCAGAAAAGGTCGAAGTACCTCATTCATGAGTGCCTGAAAGGTGGAGGGTGCATTGGTTAGCCCAAATGGCATAACCAAGAACTCATAATGACCCTCATGAGTTTTGAAAGCCGTCTTCTGAATATCCTATTCCTTCATTCTAATCTGATGATACCCAGCCCTTAAATCCAGTTTTGGAAACCATTCAGCCCCTCCAATCTTATCTAATAATTCCTTTATAATGGGTATGTGAAATTTATCAGGCACAATAATCTTGTTGAGTGCCCTGTAATCTACACAAAACCTCCTACTCCCATCTTTTTTCTTAACCAGAATGACAGGACTAGCAAAAGGACTAGTGCTGGTCCTAATAATCCCCGCAGTCAACATATCCTTTACCAATTTCTCAATCTCATTCTTCTGATAATGAGGATATTTATAGGGCCTTAAATTTGGTATCTTATTACCTGGTTGAATGGATATGGCATGATCTTTTTCTGTATGGGGTGGTAGTCCTTGAGGTTCCTGAAAAACCTGCTCAAACTGTGCCAATACCTTCCCTACTGAACCAGGAATTTCTTCTGCCCTTCCTTCGCTTTCTACTGCTTTTAATTCCACCAGAAAACCTGATCAACTTCCAAATGGTGCCCCTGATCAGCTTCATGTTAATGGCAGCCTTAATCAGTTTTGGTTCGGCCTTCAGTATGATCTTCCTGTTCTGCACCCTCACGACTAAAGTTCACTTCTCAAAGTTAGCCTCAACTTCCCCCAAACTTGCCAACCATTCCATTCCTAACACCAAATCAGCCCCTCCCAACTCAAACAAATAACAATCTTGAACAATTTGTAAATCTTGCAACTCAATGGGTAAAGATTTATACATCCCTTGACATCTCACCTTGTGTCCATCACCAACTTCTACAGAATAGGAATTTGTAGGAGTTACCTCTAACTCCAACTCCTTCACTAATTTCACTAAAATGAAATTATGGGTGGCTCCACAGTCAATCAACACTATCACTCTTTTGTTTCTAATCTTTCACCGTAACTTGAGAGATTTCTTGGTGGTAAATCCTTCAATGCTGTGCAAGGACAGTTGATGAAATTCTTCTACTTCATCTTCTCTATCTTCTACCTGTATTTTCTGCGAAACCCCATCCTCCTCTTCCATGATCATCAATCTGAGTTGTTTGTTCTTACACACATGAGTAGAATGATATTTCTCATCATATGTAAAACATTCTCCCTTCCTCATTTTCTCATTCACTTCCACAGGTGATAGTCTATGGAAAGTTCTTTTCCCCTTCCACCCATTATCCCCTGTTTTAGGAGCCTAGTTGGGATCAGCTCCCTTAACACTTGCTGGCTGCCATTCTTTCCCAAGTCTTTGGCCTGAAAAACTGGGTTTCTGAGAATTGTATCCCTGTTATCACTTCTTTTTGGATTTCCTAGAACTCGATTTTTTTTCTTCCACTTGACGAGCCTTGATCATGGCTTCCATCAAGTTCTTGGGTTCGCAGAGTCTTATCTCAGTACTGACTCTTCTTTTAAGCCTTTGAGAAAGACCTCCACCAAGAATGATTCCTCCAGGGTCCAGGCCCTTCACCATGCCTACATACTTCTCAAATTGACTGATGAACCCCTGCACTATTTCCTCCTGTTTTAATGCCAATAAGGCCTGAAAAGGACTCCCAAGATTAGTACCTTGAAATCTTTGAGTGAGTGCCGTCTTGGACCCTTCCCAAGAATGGTTTGGGTTCCAAGATTCCCACCATTGGAACCAGCCTAAGGCTTCTCCGTCCATAGCCACCATTATTGCGTCTAGCTTATCCTCTTCCCTTACAGCTTGCAACCGGAAATAACGTTCAATCCTCGATAACCATCCCAACGGATCTTCACCCTAAAAAATTGGCATCTCTAGGTTTCGCCATTGGTTCCCACCAGACACTGCATTTCCCTTGTTTCTTCCCAGCGGATCGCTTCCCGAATGTTCAAATCCAGGGCTTGCTTCTCCCAGGCCGTCGCCAACCTTTGTAACATGCCTTTGATCAAACTTAACCGCGATTCCACAGCATCGCAATTCTCCTCCATCGCTTTCTCTATCGCTTCCATGCACGATTCCATCTTTGCATTCGTTTTCGACACCATCAAAGGTTCCATAGCTCCCAGATCGGAGCTCTGATACTAGTTGATAGGAACTGGACCAGAAAACAAGAAAAGAAAGAAAGAAAACAGAATTGGAAGTATTATTCAGTGGGAGCTTCCAACTCCTAAACTCATACCAGTGATTTTCGAGGAATCACTAACCTCCAACAATTTCTAGATTAGTCCCTAACAACCCTCAACAGATTATTTATAATATCTCCCTAACAACTACTAACCAACAATTAGTTATTCTAACTGTCTCACTAACTGACAGTTTCTAAAGGGGCCCTCCTAGAGTACACATTTCCCCATCTTCTATCTCTATCAGTTTTTAAGTACAATTTTGTTTTAGGTAGGTAGGATTTTACAACCCATGTTACGATTACACAATATACATATTTATCTTGTCTTATGCTAGGTAGGATCTCAATTTTGACTAGCTTGCTCCACATTGCTTCTGTTGAACCCATGCATAACACAGCTTGATTTTAGTCTCTTTGATCTCAGTTCTGTTCATTAATACAGATCTCTGTTTTTTCCCCTTCCTGTGATGATTTCTTTCTTCCCACTTCATGGCCCCTAATTGTTCTTTTTTTTTTTTTTTCCTTTAAAAAATTTCCGACTCTTTTTCCTCTGTTTGCATATCTATGTTTTCTTATTTTTACTTCATTCCTACATTCTTATGCTCTTAGCTGAAAAGCTTTTCCTTTATGTTTTAAACTTTTGTTGTTATTGACTTGAGTTTTAAGACATACTTTTGGTTTTCTTGTTTATTTTTATTTTTGAGCATTTGTATATATTAAGTATAAATTATTTAGACTATGATTTTGAATTTCCTTTTCTTTTTGTTTATGAGCATTTATATATGTGAAGTATAAATTATTTAAGTCGTATTGAGGTTTGTGCTGCTGGGATTGACAAATGTGATAATCATTGATTTTGAAGTTTTTGTCTGAAATATTTTTCAAGCATTAGGTTTAGCTTGAGTGAAGTGATTTTTTGAAATATTGTTAGAGGTTCTTCACATGTTCAACTAAAGATAGCTTAGTTACTGTCAGTATTTTGCAATAAAGTTTTGATGACGGAGTGTCCTGTGTCAGTAGTTAGTAAATGGGTTTTGACATTAGCGGAAGTTATATACGGCATGATTAAGCCATTATTGAATAACCAATTTAGGTCAAGAGGTTCTTTTGATACTTTCTTTTCCCCGTCCATTTTTCTTGTTCCATCTCAGCCTCCTGAATTGAATTGCTGTTGCTTTTTTTTTTTTTACTGGTTCCAGTAACATTTAGCTTTTGAAATTTGTCTGCTCCAGTACCTGTATAATATGCGAAGAGACAGAAAGAAGGGCAGTAATTATCCTCCAGGGGAGTCTTCTAATCCTCAATCATCAGAAAAAGATGATCACAATAATGATACAATTCTTGCTGATAACAAGAATACTCCACAATCACTGAAGGCCAAATCTAAAATTGCTAAGAAATCCAAGGGTGGTAAGTTCAAGACCATAATAAATAAAGGTTCTCAACAGATTGGGGGAAAGAGAAGACTTAGAAAGAACAAAAAAGTAGTGGGCAATAGTGATGAACTGCCTAAAGAGATGAGTGAGAAGGATGGGAGGAATAAAGAGAAGGAAAGTCAAAATAGGAGCACTGATGAAAAAAGTCCTATTGAGAAGAGCCATCGGACTGAAAAAAATAAGATCATTAAGGTGGATAAGAGTGAACAGAAGCAGAAGAATAAAGAGAAACATACAGAGTCAGACAAGGGTGCTGGGAGCAGAATAAACAGAAATAAGCATGGTATCAATCCTAGTGACAAAAATACTGACTCCAGTGAGAAAAAGAGAGGAAAACCTAGTGGTTTCATCTTTATGTGCAGTGCGAAGACAAAACCTGACTGTTTCCGCTATTGCGTCATGGGTGTTTCAGCTACTAAAAAAGACATTGTTTTAAGTATCAATCCCGGGACTAAGCTTTTTCTTTATGATTTTGATCTGAGGCTGTTGTATGGGATCTACAAAGCTTCTTCTTCTGGTGGTATGAAACTTGAACCCCGAGCTTTTGGTGGTAACTTTCCTGCTCAGGTTACTTGCTCTCGTCCTTTTTCCTATCTAATTTGTCCTGATGTTGTATTTGTTTATTATGAGTTATGTGCTGATGGTGCAACCTTCAGGTGCGGTTCAATGTTGCTTCTGATTGTTTCCCGCTACCAGAGAGCATTTTCAAAAAGGCAATCCAGGAAAATTACAACGAGAAGCACAAGTTCAAAACAGAACTTACTGCTCGACAAGTGAGAATCAAATATGCCTCTGATGGGCTAGCTGTCAGTTTCTTTTATTCTTCATCACAGATGATATTCAAATGTCCTATTTCAGGTTAGGAAGCTCACTGAACTTTTCCGACCAGTAGATGTTCATTCAGGCTTGCAGCCTGTTCGCTCCCCTCCACGAGCAATAATTCATGATAGGGATGCTCCTGATGGTGTTAGGGGATCATGGTCCCATTTGCACAGGGAAAGGGATCCCCAAATTGAACGGCAAGAGGAAATTCCCCGTGATTTATTTCTTACTGAGAAGAGTTACCGAGCTTATGGTCTCCAAGGAGATAGAAGGAATGTCATACCAGCCTCTCAAGTTAATCCTACACTGGATCCTTATGAGAGGGATTATGAAAGAGAGCACCTTCATCATGTGGACCCTCTCTACCGTACAAACGTCCCTTCATACAGAGAAAGTCTTCATGCCGATCTTCATAATTTGAATGAGAGCGAACACCAGACCTATTTGCATGGCGGAATCTCCACACATGCAAATGATCCTTATCACCCATATCGCTATGGTGCTTCACCAAGGGATCCATATTTGCCACCTATGAGTAGAGAGGAAATCTCTTCAAGCTCTTATTTGGCTGGGGGAAGATCCTTGATTGGAAGTGATAACTTACAAAGGAGGGAGGCTGTTCAGGATAGGCTTTACTCAACATATTCTGCGGCTGATGCTTTGTCTGAATACAATAGGATGCAGCACTACCAAGAGAGTTTGGAAGCTACAGCTGTGCCAGTTTCATCCCGTTACTCTTTCGCTGGTCCTTCGTATTCACTTCGCTAAATTAAACATGCTCTTTTGAAAACCCCTTGCATGTGTTTCTTAAGATTATGACTCATTAACATTAAAAGAACTGTATGAATCCTACATACTTTTTTTTTTCTTAGGCACAACTCCGAATTGGGAAAGCATAATTTCTTCATGGTGTTTGAGATTTGGTGTGCAAAATGCCATTGATGATGACAATATGCCTTGCAGACACCAGTTACTTTGCAACTTTCGAAATTTGTGATTTATGTCTAATTGGCATGTGCTGCTTTGGCATATAGGAATTTAAACAAGCAATATATCATTTGATTTTTTAATTTAGGTTTACATGCTTGCAAGCAGATAAATATCTTTCGGATCTGTTTGGAAACCCTCTTATGATTCAGTGTTTCTATGCACTGTTTTACCAATGTTTTTCATGACCGGAATGGTGATCAGCTTACTAAGTTTGTTAATGTTTTTAATCAGACCTAATGATTGTAACCAAGGTTGTCGAATCGCAATACGTATCGTGAATCGTTTGGTTGTTTTTATGTATTGTGAATCGTATCGAATCGTAAGATTCAGAAACAAATTAAACATAACTTTAAAATATATAAATATATAATACTATATAAATCTAAATTAAAAAAAAAATTCAAATACCAAAATATATAAGTAATCAAATCTAAAACTAGTTATTCTCATAATTAAATTTCAAAACTAATATTATCACTACTATCACTATCAGCATCTAGTATTGCAATATCTAGTCCTTCATCCTCTTCATTAATAGAGTCATTTGACTCATCTCCCATATCTTGTTCAACAATTTGAGATCCTTTTCTGTTATCAATCATGTTGACATTATCTTGTATGAAGATGCCTTTGCCTTTATTATTCTTGTCAACTTGAAGATTTCGAGGACCTAAAAATATACATAATGTAAATAAATATATTATATAAGGTATTTGATTAGAAAAAAAAATTATATATGCAAATATACCTCTCTTTCTCTTTTTGCTTTGGTCTCCTTCATCAACCTCGAAGCACTCATGAACATCCATCCAAGATTCCTTATCCATTAGCCAAGGCTCCTCTTGCTCAGTGATCCATTCATCGTCAGAATCTAAACTGATAAGCAGATATGATCATATGTGTCTCCTTTTTCCTCCCTTTGTTTTTGCCTAGTTTCAAGTTGAAGGTTGTATTTAACAAACACAAGAGCATTCAATCTTTGTTGCTCTAAACGATTTCTTCTCTTAGAATGAATTTGATCAAACACACTCCAATTTCTCTCGCACCCTGTAGCATTGCAAGTGAGGCTTAGAATACGAATAACTATTGTTTGTAGCTCTTTGCAGTCATCTCCAAAACTATTCCACCATAAAGCTAGCAAAACAAATAATGATTGATAAATAAATATTTGGTTGATCACTTAATTTTTAATTTTTTTAAAAATCAAAACATCAATTTAATCAATAAACAAAATTAAATGATTACCAGGTTGCTTCCTAGCTCTAGTTGCAATTGCTAAACTATTTCCAAAGAGTTCTTCAGCCCTATCAAATTTCTCAATTTGAGAATCAATTGTGATCCTTGTTTCAATATCAGGACACATCTTCTCCAGTGTCTTCCATAAGCCAGTTTTAACCTCACGATCTGGGTTAAAATTTGAGTCATAATGGAACCTACATAATTATTATAAATTTAGAATAAGGCTTAATAATAAATCAAATATCAAATACAAAGAATTTTATAAAAATAAATACTAAAATACTTACTTTGGATTAAGAAAATATGTCGCTGCATGAAGAGGCCTATGAAGTTGTAAATCCCAACGTTTGTCAATGATTTCCCATACATCCTTATATCTCTTTTCCTCATGATTAAAACTCTTTGCTATTTCTTCCTTTGTTCTATCCATAGCCTCATAAATGTATTCCATTGTAGGTTTTGAATCACCATCCACAAGTCTGAGAACTTTCACAAGAGGAGACACAATTTTCAAGCAATAATGTATTGACTTCCAAAACCTTTTATCAGCCAAAACAACATTTTTCGCAAATTTGGCTTCCAGCCTAGAGGAATAAACACTATTAACTCATTTTTCATATGTAAACATAAATCGAAGTGCAGTCTTTTGTTTCAAAACTGATTACATTGTCAAATATGATGTAGCAAACCTTGTTATTGCTGGCCTAGCTAACTCTCTACCTTTGGAAAAGGTTCTAAATAAATTCAACACCCATGTGTGCCTATAAACAAAAGTTGTAATTTTCTTTGCTTTCCAAATGGTATTATAGAACACTGTAATGCCACCAATGTCTTCTAAAATCAAATCATGACAATGGGCAGCACAGGGTGACCAGAAGAGTTGCTTTCTTTTATCCATCAACTTTTGTCCTGCAGATACAAGGGCTGAAGCACTATCTGTCACTACTTGAACGACATTCTCTTCTCCAATTTCCATCACCATCTCATCAAGTAATTCAAACATTTTTTCAGCATCTTTAATAAAACTGCTTGTATCAATAGAATTTATAAAAACAGTCCCTCTAGGACTATTAACAAGAAAATTAGTAAGAGATCTACCTTTTCCATCAGTCCATCCATCTGAGATCAATGTACAACCAGTTTTCTTCCATTCCAGCTTATATTTATCCAAACTAGCATGGACAAGATCAACTTCTTTCTTCAAATATGACACCCTCACTTCATGATAAGATGGTGGTTTTAAACCTCTACCATATTCACTAATAGATTTCACCATATTAATAAATAATGGACTCTTCACTAAATTAAATGGCAATGCATTGCCATATATGCATCTACAAATATCCTGAACCACCAAATCTCTATCCTTCACCATTGAATTTATAGTTTGTTGTTTCATAGAAGATGAGCCACCTCCACTTTTTCCTTTTATCATAAAATTATCCAT
>PYAF01004597.1:575615-591487 GCA_007407185.1 Glycine tomentella
TACCATATTCACTAATAGATTTCACCATATTAATAAATAATGGACTCTTCACTAAATTAAATGGCAATGCATTGCCATATATGCATCTACAAATATCCTGAACCACCAAATCTCTATCCTTCACCATTGAATTTATAGTTTGTTGTTTCATAGAAGATGAGCCACCTCCACTTTTTCCTTTTATCATAAAATTATCCATACTTCCTTTCTTTTGTGAATCTTTATCATCAAAGCACTCTAGTTCATCATCTTTACTTGCATCCTCAAATATTTTTTTTAAATAGATCTCTTATTTCATCCGACACTTGTTGGCATGGAGCAACTTCTTTGTGTGTTCTAGCAAGATGATGCTTCATTCTAAATGCTCCTCCCCACATTGTTTTTGGACAATAGTTACATTTAACATTCAACCTATTGCCAAGGGACTTACAATGATTCCAGGTTATATCCTTATCTTTTTTAGATCTTTTCTTTGGAGCCATTTTTGTTGTTTCTATACTAGAGAAAAAAAATATACAATAAGCATATAACTTTACAGCCTACAGCCTTACACTTTAATTTAATATAAAATAAAAATAATAGTTCATCACTTCATCCCATATTCACTTTAATTTAATATAAAAATAAAACTTTACGGTAGGCAATTTGTGCATTGTGATTGTGTCCATTTCCACATTAGTTTAATATAAAAGTTGAAAAGGCTGTCCATTGTGCTGCAGCCTTGGTCACGTGGGCACAAACCCAAATTGCCATTACCAAAAAATATAATACTATTATTTTAATATCAAAGCACTTTTGTGAAGTTACAAAGGTACCAGTTGAGTGGACCACCGTCACTCACCTCTCTTCTCTGCAATTTATCTCCTTCAAACTTCAGTCCTTCACGAGTTCAGCTCTGCAAGTGTGTCGCGGTTCTTCAGCGCTTCTCCGTGGGTCATCGTCCTGCTCTGTGCGTCCTTCTTCCGTTCTTCTCTCAATGCGTCCGTTCTTCCGTCTTCTGGAGTTCTCTGGTGAGTCTCATCGATTTCTTTTTTCTCTCTTTTTTTCAATTTTATTTTGTGGGTTATTCTCCTTATTAATTGGGATTTTGAATCCCTAACTCTTCGGAAACCAATTTATCCTGCGACCGTTGTTTTTTTTTTATTATTTAAACTTGAATCAGAAACTTTTGCCGATTCACGATTCCGTTGCGTATCGTACGATTTTCACGATTCACTGTTACGATTCAAGGCAAAAACGATTCATATATCCGGTTCATATCATTTTTCAGTTGTATCGGATCGTATCGTACGATTCGTATTGCATATCGTACGATACTAACAACACTAATTGTGACATCTTTTCTATAACCGCTTTGCCTTTTTGTTTTGATTGTTTTAAATTACATACATTAAGTTTGATCGCCTGTAAACATTTTTACTTAGCTTGGGCTATAAATCATACAGAACCCCCTTTGATCTTATACTAGGGGGTAGACCTAATTGTCCTAGTTTCGAAGTGTCTGAATCTGATGGCATGCACCTTATCCGTTGAAATCTTAATGGGGTGATGTCCTCTTATCAGGTTTTAAATTTTGACGCTTTTATATTGAATATGTTAATCTTCTTTATCCATATTCTTATTTTCTTTTGGCTTTCAGACACACCTGAGTGTTTAAGTGGATTTGAAGCCATCCCTCCTACTCTGTCTATGCACCTTTATCCACAACAGATTTTAGGAGTTTTATTTGGGATATCAGTTTATTAACAATTAACAATGTAATACAATAAGCTTATTCTGTAAGAAGTTTGTAATTTTGGAACAGCTAGCCCATACAATGAATAAGAGGAATGGGTCTGAATCACATAAAATAAGCAACCATGGTAGGATTTTTCTTCCTACACCATTCAATAATTAAATACACCATTCAAATTTTTTTAATTCCAACTCTGAGCTCTTCTTCCTTTTCTCTTCTTTGTTTTTTCTCACCTCCGCTATTTATTCTTCTTTGCGGTCCTCCTTGTTTCGTTGGTTTGCAGTGGTTTGCTAGCTGCATTCTCTTTGGCTTCGTTGTGGTTGTCATCGCAGTTTGGAGGCAGCAAAGGTAAGTTTATTTTTTCCCTCTTGTAACATCAATCCGTAAGAAACATGGGTTGTCAATCCATATGTTTCATATAGATTGCCAATTCGTATGAAGCTGAATGGTGTTGATGGGTTTCTGTGTTTTGAAAAACCCACCATGGTATTGTGGTTCTATTAAGACCATAGTTGTGTTTTGGTGTTGATGGGTTTCTGTGTTTTGAAGGAGTGCTTAAGTCTCAGGCCGGGGCACTATGGTGGTTCTTTTCTTGGATGGTGGAATTGATAGTCATTGGGGCATTATGAATCACAATTTGTATTTAAGAGCTACATTTTGAAACATTGCTTTTGTGATTGTAGCAATTGTCAAGTTAACATCACAGGTGTCCGAGTAAAAATAGAAACAACAACATACAATTGAGTTCTAGTAATTGAGTTGTTCCTAGATTGGGCTTTTCCACTTTAATACTCTGTTGGTTTTCCTTTCGAGTTGTGCTTCATACACCATTTGATTTTTTAGAAAATCCGAAAATACCCTTGGCTGTTTTCTTCCTTATTTTAGTTGGTCGCAACAATACTTGTATGTTATTGCTTTTTGGTTCTTCGTTTTGGTTTATTTGAGTTCTTGGGATTAGGTTGCGCATTGGTGGTAGTTGGGTGACATTGTTTTCGGTTCGTCAGAGTGGAGTGGTGTCATGGTGGTTGTAGAGGTAAGTTTATGGTTTTTTGCCGTACGGATTCGGTAATCCATATGGATGATACAGATTACCTAATCCGTAAGAATGATATTGGTTACCCAATTCGTATGATTCATATGAATTAAGTAATCCATAAGAACCATCGGATTAGGCAATCCGTATGCTCCTTATGGATTAGGTAATCCATAAGAACCATACGAATTACTCAATTCGTAAGAAGCATACGGATTGTCTAATTCATATGTTTCTTACGGATTGAGTAATCCATATGATTCTTACGGATTACTTAATCTGCAGGAATCATATTAATTGGGTAATTCGAACAGCTTCAAGTCACTCTTTTTTATATAAAAAAAATCAATAATTTGTTAAAATATACATTTCATTAAAATTGTTTTTAAGTTGAGAAATTATTTGATTTAGAAAATACAATAAGTTAATTTTTTGATTGTTTATTTAAATGGTGTTCTTGAGACTTTAATGATTTGTTAAAATATGTTATTATTTATTTAATGAACACTTTATTTAATTTAATTTGCTTTATGTTATGAATTTAATGTTATAAATATTATTATTATGCGTGCGTATGTTTTTGTTAATGATTAAATTAAATTTTAATTTGTTAAGATGGACAACGATGAGTGGATGTATGACAATATTATGTCTGAAGAAATTAATATGAATGAAGACATTGGAGCGAACCCTGATGCGTTTGAAAAAAATAATTGTTTAATTGATTGTTCTGCAGCGTTCAAAACGATTGATGTATTTATGTGATTTTGAATGTAGTTAAAGTTGTTAAATGATTGAATTAAGAAGATTAAAGATGAATTATCCATTTGTGTAGGTGTTTGAATCCCGTGATGCGATATTGAAATGAGCTCGTACTGTTGCATATGAGAATGATTTTGTAGTTGTCATAATGAAGAGTGACATATCGACGGGAAAATTATGAAGGACACCATTTGTCTTAATTGGTTGTGAAAGGAGTGGAAAATATAGAGCATGGAAAAAAAGTTTCACGCCTTCAACGAATGTAAATGTATTCTAAATCGATGAGGTTGTGCACTCAACATGTTGATTTAGGAGATGTGTAGACATGCTTTTAAAGTTAAATCGTTGTTTAATTTTATATATGCAATCATATTTAGTTATAAACACATCTTTCTGCTGGTGTTGTAAAAAATTAAACTACAATCAGTCAAAATACGGTTTCCAATACATAAATTTCGAACACATCGTCTTCAACCTCGACCACCCGAAGGCTTCCTCTATATATGTCTTGGTCGTCTAGCTCAAGTGTAGACAATGTCATAGTTAGTGACACCTCGGGCTAGATGCAACAGTTGCTCCGTCATAGATTTTGGAATGCTAGCCAGTTGAAGTTCTACTACAGCTAAGGAGTTCAAGACCGAGTGGCGTACTCTTTTTCCTATTCGAGTCTTTTTCCTATTGGGTTTTGGCTTGAAAGGTTTTAATGAGGCTCATCCGAGAAATAACAAAGGGAATATGTACATTAAATGCCATATTAATAAAACATATACATCTTTTCCTTTCTTTCATATACTTATGTCAACCCTTACAGGATTTTGACTAATTTCAGGAACTATCGTCTGATCACTCTCCCAGGTCCAGCCTCGACAAAAACCCCGGACCATGTCCTGGTACTACTTGCCAAGGTCTACCCTAGGCAAGGCTTACTAAAATCTAGGGCGGACGCGTCCTGATACTCTCCAAAGGTTCGTAAATCCAAACTACACCGAACCGTCAAGGTTCGTAAGCCTAAAGCTTTGGTCTACCTCATAAACCCAAGGTTTGTCCTTGGTAACTCATGGGTTTGTAAATCCAAACTACGTCGAACCTAAGGTTCATAAGTCTAAAGCTTTGGTCGACCTTATAAAGCCCAAGGTCTGCCCATGGCAATTTACAGGTTTGTAAAACCCAACTACGTCGAATCGTCAAAGTTCATACGTCTAAAGCTTTGGTCGACCTTATAAACCCAAGGTCCGTCCTTGGTAACTCACGAGTTTGTAAATCCAAACTATGCCGAACCTAAGGTTCATAAGTCTAAAGCTTTGGTCGATCTTATAAAGCCCAAGGTCTGTCCTTGGTAACTCACGGGTTTGTAAATCCAAACTATGTCGAACCATCAAGGTTCTTAAGCCTAAAGCTTTGGTCGACCTTATAAACCCAAGGTCCGTCCTTGGTAACTCACGGGTTTGTAAATCCAAACTACGCCGAACCTAAGGTTCATAAGTCTAAAGCGTTGGTCGACCTTATAAAGCCCAAGGTCTGTCCTTGGTAACTCATGGGTTTGTAAATCCAAACTACGTCGAACCATCAAGGTTCGTAAACCTAAAGCTTTGATCAACCTTATAAACCCAAGGTCCATCCTTGGTAACTCACGGGTTTGTAAATCCAAACTACGCCAAACCTAAGGTTCATAAGTGTAAAACTTTGGTCGACCTTATAAAGCCCAAGGTCCGCCCTTAGCAATTTACAGGTTTGTAAATCCAAACTACGTTGAATCATCAAGGTTCATAAGTCTAAAGCTTTGGTCGACCTTACAAAACCCAAGGTTCGTCCTTGGTCTAAGGTCAGTCCTTGGTAACTCACAGGTTCATAAATCCAAACTACGTAGAAGCGCGATGGTTAGTAAACCTAAAGCTTTGGTCAACCTTACAAAGCCCAACAACATCTCTTGGCATCTTACTAAGACCCAAGGTCCACCTTGGCAATTTACAGGGTTGTAAATCCAAACTACGTTGAACCGTCAAGGTTCATAAGTCTTAAGCTTTGGTCGACCTCACTAAATCGAAGGTCCACCCTTGGTACTTTACAAAGCCCAAGATTCGTTCTTGGCCATTTACAGGTCTGTAAACCGAAACTACGATAAACCGTCAAGGTTCATAAATCCTAAAGTTTTGGTCAACCTCTAAAAACCCAGGGCGGATGCACTGCTGGTACACTCTCAATGACTCTTAGGACCACAAACCCAAGGCCGCACTTGGGTGAATCTAGACAAAACGACTCCATTGGTATCAGCCTTGACAAATACGAGGTACAACCATGTCTACCCTTGATATAGGTTATCATTTCTATATTTTCTTCCTTGCAGGAATATAAGTTCTTAGGAACATAAAGCCCAAGATACATACTTGGCACATAAAGGCCAGGGTCCGCCCTTGGTCTCCTAAAACCCAAGAAAACTATCTTGGTACTATTGTACACTATAGAACCCCGACATGATGGACCATAGGATTGTTTGTTTTATAGAAACATGTGTTCAAAGTCTATCTTTGACCTACATAGTTATCAATGACATCTTGATAACTCCCAACTCTCAAAAGCTTGAAGACCACTCGTGGTCAACCTCGTATTCACCAAGTTATCCATCACAGAAATATAAGGTATTAAAAGTGTGACTTTGATGATTTCAGTGCTAATAAATTCTATTTGCGCAGGAATACGAGCTACACAAAAACCCATGAAATATTCTTGGTACTCAATCCATGGTCCTTCCTCGGTATGCTAAACCCAAGGAATATTCTTGGTACGAAATCCAAGGTCTGCCCTTGGCGCAATAAACCCAAGAAACATTCTTGGTACCAAAGTCTGGGGTCCGCCCTCGGTACTCTAACCTCTACGAAACCTCGACACACAAGACCATAGGGTTATTTGTGTTGCAGGAAAAAAATTGTCCAAGGTTCATCCTCGACATTCCAAACCCAAGAAGCACTCTTGGTATACAGAACCTTGACACGTTAGGCTAAAGACTTAGACATTTGCAGAGCTCAAGACAGATGTCCACGGTCAATCCTCGACATTTCCAAGCCTAAGATACATTATTAGCAGACTTTAGCAACGAGAACCTCGACAAGCAAAGCTAAAGACTTAGCTGTTTTTGCAAAAACAGGAACATGGCATTACCTCATGACAATATTAGTTCATGACATGCAAAACCCAAGATGCATTCTTGGTATTTCATTCACTTGGAAGTTTAGCAAGCAATGTTCATACATCAAACCATTTGAAAAGACAGTGTTATAACGGAGTGTCTTAATTGGTTCGACAACAATGCTACTCAAGTGACTTATCAATGTAAAGACTATTGGATATAGGGGGAGCAACAAGAAGAATGAAGCCTATGACTTAGAAGAATGTTTTGAGCTTTTCACATGCATTGAAGATTGTAATTCAAATGAAGTGTAGGAGAAGACAATCTTTTAATCCTTGCATGCATGCACATAATCATTAACATGCTTAAATATTTTCATTAAAATATCAAAGCTACTCACTGTTTGAAAAATAATTTAATTGAGTAATGTTTTTGGAAAAATATAATTTTACTGTTTTAATCGATTACTCAGCGGATTAATCGATTATTTGGTTCGTATTTGAAACTGGAAAAGCTTTGATGAACACATTAATTGATTACACAACTCTTGTAATTGATTACATAGTGTAAAATGGATTTTGTGCATTGTTGTGTTAATCGATTACCATTATTCGTAATCGATTACATAAGCTATTTGAAAAAGCTTGCTTCACTGCTTTAATCGATTACCATAAAATGTAATCGATTACACAAGCTATTTCTGAAATAAAACTTTTCTATTTAAATCAATTACAGTTCGGGTTAATCGATTATTTTGTTCGTTGTGAAACCTAAAATGAAGCCATGAACACTTTAATCGATTAAGTGACAATTTAATCGATTACATTAGCTATTTTAATCGATTATTTGGTGCGTGTAATTGATTACAAGTTGTTACAAAAAACTGTTATAAATAGAAATGAGGCTTGGCTTGAAACAGAACTTGAATACTTCGAATTTTTTGAATATACACAAGCCTTCTAAGAGTTTGAAAGTGATTTTCTGGGTTAAATAAGCTCTTATCCCACTCTTTAATCTTCATGGGTATTGAATGATTTCTTGGGCAAGAGATTTCAAAGAAATGATGGAGAGCATGTTCTGAAATTCTTTTTCTGCATTCAACTCTAATTGGTAACTCATATGCATTCACAATCATTAGATCATCAGGTTGTTTCTCTCTATTATCTTTGGTTGTAAATTTGTTTTTGTATTGTTTATTATTTGATGCTATTGTAAAAAGGCTCTTTGAAGCTTGAGCTAGAGTAGTGTTCTCTAGGGAAGAACAGAGCAGTGTTCTCTAGTTCTTGCTCACTAGAAGTCTAATAGGGTTTTAGATTTCTATTCTTTATCTAGTATTGATAAATAGTTTGTTGTAAAGCTTGTAAGAACATGAATTTATAATAGTGGAACTCTAATCTAGTGTTGATTAGAAGAAACTGGATGTAGCTTCTTTTGAGAAGTGAACCAGTATAAATTCTTGAGTTGCTTTTCTATTCCTTCATTTTTATCAGGTATCTTACTCATTTTGTTCTTGGCATCATTATCATTACTTAACAAGTTTTGTTTTGAGCTATTGGTTTCTTGGACTGAGTAATTTGATTGATTAAAAGTATTCTTGATTTAAAAGTGATGAAGATCATTTAACTCTGATATTGTAAACAAATTTTTTTATAACAAGATCAAACCAATTCACCCCCCCTCTTGGTTATTGTGGGTATTCCTATTGTTTTCAAAGACAGCATGCAACAAAAAGAAAATTAACGAAGACGAAGAAATAAGGAATGTCTTCATTAAAGTTAAAAATGTTTTTACATGGCCACCAACTGCCAAAAGTACAAAAGTAGCCTACACATTCGCTGCATCACTAGTGGTCTCCTCAGCGGAACCAAGCTCCTCCTCATCAACCAAGGCACCATCCTTTACATCCTTGAAAGGATCAAACTGACCCAAGTCAAGGTCCTTTGCAAAGAGACCAAGTTGGCGCACCGCCTTGAAGAAGCCTTTCTCGTGCTGCTCCACTGCTTCTCGCTTGAACACCTTCAACTTCTCGTCAAGCTCCTTGCTGACTACCATCTCAGCCTTAAACTCAACCTCAGCTTCCTTCAGCTTCTCCTGCAGACTCACCACCTTCTCAGATAGCTCCATCTCAGCATCGAGTCCATCCTCAGCATCTTTCAGCTTCGCTTTCAACTCGGACACTTTCTTCGCCAACTCCTCCTTTTCAGCAACAACCTTATCAACCTTGGCAACAGTTGCCCTACCACGAATGACCAACTCATCACCATTAAGCCTAGTTAGCAAAAACTTGGACAAAGCTTCACTAATCTTGGTGGACAGCTGATGGTTACACCTAACCGCCTCGGCAAGGGCCACCACAACGCCATTTAGTCTGTTACGCTCAAACCACCAAACATTGCGAACAACACACTTCAGCTTGTTGTACTCATGCTCCAAGGAGGAAGTCTTGCTCATGGCCTCTTGATGCACTTGTCAATGTTCTTTGGTGATGGCAAGGCCCCTCTGCAGAAAGAGCTCAGCAGCGTCAAGCGAATGATGGGCACCGGTCTACCTAATCAAATTCTTGTCAAAGGGGGTCAGCAGTCCTTGATCAAGTATGTGCCCAACACTCCACAAAGAGTCAACCTCCCTTGGAGCACTTAAAAACTCGAGGGATGTGATAGGACGAACAACAGACGACGACATTACATATGGAGGAGGCAGAGAAGGAGGAGTAGCAATGACATGAGAAGTAGGTCGGGAGGTGGGTGGAGTCGGAGCGACAACCATAAGAGGCACAGTAGCAGCAGTGACAGGTGGAGACGAAGCCGCGACAACAGGAAAAGCAACAGAGGAAGCAATGGCAGCAACAATCACAGGCATCGGAGCCCGGAAATGAGGAGGAGAAGTAGGCAAAAGCCCGACAACCTCCCTCAGTGCACGCAGGCTACGAGGGGCATGGGCGGCCTGGGACTTCTTGCATCCAGACGTCCCAACACCCTCGTCTCTCTTCCTCTTTAACAACTCGAAAGGAGAGGGGCTGGGGAAAGTAGTAGCTACATTAACAGGGCCAACCTGGACAATGGGTCGACCCTTTTCTCTAGCTGGCAGGGAATAGAGGGCGACACAACATCGTCACCCACATTCCTCACCAGTGGCCTCCATTGGAAGTTGCCCATGATACCTGCAAATACACAAAAAAAAACACACACAAACGTCAGAATATGCACACCAGAAAACAAAGAAGTTATAAGGAAGGAAAATTACCGTCCAGTGTGGCAGAAGGGTCATTGGCCGAAGCCAGCGATAAAATGGCGCGCGCGTCCAAGGAGGCCGACAATAGCTCCATGGTTGCCTTGTTAGACCTCTCCACAAGGGTCAGCATGTCCTCATCAAAGGACCTGAACCTGGTAGGGTCAGCTTGCCAGTAGAAGGGGGAAGCGAGCCTCCCCATCCCTACTGCGCATCAAAGGCAACCCATCAACCACGACACCACTTTCACGGACCTTGAAGAATCGGTCCTTGAAGCGGCAGAAGACGTTGGTGTCAACCTCGAACAACTTTTTCGAAACACTGTGCAAGGAGACCCAAGTGACCTTCCCAGACAGCTTGGTCTTGAAAAAGAACAAGAAAAAAGGAATAGTTGCACGAATGTGCAAATGAAAACACAAAATCTCAAAGGCTCGCACCAATGCCCAACAGTTAGGATGAAGTTGGGAGGGGGCCACATTCAAGTACTCCAGCAGAGCACATTGAAATGGAGAGAAGGGGAGAAGAAGACCCAACACCTCAAAGAGGCATCGGTACATGAAAAAGAAGGGTAGAGCCCTGGCGTCGCCCTCAAGTAGGGAAAGTCATCTTCCCCGTAGGGCTCGACGATGACCTTGCAGGCATTCGAAGGAGCCGTCATCTGCAACTTCGAGCGAAGGACGTTTATGGAAGCAACCGAAGTTATGGAGGAATGATATTTAAACATGTCCTCCCTTACCCACTCATAGCCACGAACGACTGGAACAGCTGATGGCGGCGCACATGAGAGGAAGCTCTAGCACCTCCCGGGCTATTTTGCCTCATCCTCCCTGAAAAAGAAGCTGGGATGATGGTGAGAGGCAAAGGTTTATCTACCCTTGCCCGCCGACGAGGACGAGAAGTACCCTCATAAGCCTGACGGGAACTCGCCCTCCTTCTCGGAGGAAGAAGAAGATCCGTCAAAATCTCCGCCATGGGTATTCTCCTTTGAAGAGTCACCCACAGAGATGACCACGCATAACATGCTGCTCTATTGAGCCATCAGAGTCGTTACCACCCATGTCAAAAGTAGAGTTAGAGATGGGTTAGACAGACATTTTTGGAAGATTACCTTGAGAGAAAATGGAAGCTTAAGCGAGAAGAAGAAGGAAGCTCAAAAAAGCAAAGACACGGGAGTGACAGTAGAGATGCCAGAGGTCCCATCTATTTAAATGAGAGTGAGGGTCGACGGCTACTAGCGGGATTCAGAAACGTCCCCTAGAAGCTTGCGCCACGATTGACTCCATTTACCCACTACGCACGATCTCTTGTACGTGTCCACTCCTTGAGTGACACATAGGCACGATTACAGCTATGTGAGCAGCACGTGCTTGCAGCATTTAATGTGAAGAAACACATGTTTTCAATAATCACATCAACGGTCATATTTTGGCAGAAGTCATCAGCCTTGACGCTTCACTTACCTTCCATGCTCAGACTTATCCATTAAGCAAATTAGTCCACCTTGGACAGCTCAGCATTAACAACCCGGGCTACCTCGTCCATGGTCAAGTCTCTATACAACCCGAACAACTTCATCCAGGTTCAAGATATTACTTCTCGAAGCTATCGACCTCAACGCATGACATCACTTGTCTACCCTTTAGGGCTACTAGCACTCATCATGTTATTTGCCATGACATTGGACATTCTTCATCGACGCTCTTTCAACCTTTTTCACCCACAAGCTGGCTTAGATGCTGGGGGGCTTATGTACAGTCCACAAATGATAAAGTTACACGTGGCCATCATTGTAAGGTCATTATACACGTGGACACCCTCCACGTCAGCACTGTTACATTAATAGTGCTTATTCACTCTCCAAGTGTCAACCTGGACACACTTGTCCACCCTCCCTGTTAACCTTACTTCAGGAGTGCGCACATCGACCTTCTACAGGAGCATGAATGCCTATTGTGCATATCTCCTTATTAACAACATATCAACTATGTTGGGCCATTCAAATAGGTGTAACCACCTTATCACCTAATATCTCTATAAGTTATCTACAAGCTGTTACTTATCTACACGTAATAATATATCAATAAGGAACACATTATCTTCTATTTGAATTAGATAACTACCTACTATTGTCTGTTATTATCTTATTTATAGATTTCTAACAAACAAAGGCCCAAAGCCCATACTACATGTCATAAATACAGGTTCTCTCGAAACCTTTACTCATTCCTGATTCAATCTAGAATCACTCAATACATCTTCACACAACGTGACAGATACACTCACATCCTTCTGATATTACACTCAGTTATTCTATTATAATTGATGTACTTACTTGAGCGTCAAAGTGTTTTTCCTTTGTTTTGTAGGTCCCTTTCCTAAACAAAGATGACTCAAAGTCCGACGTGCAGAATTTGGAGTCTACATTGGCCACTCCTAGCTCACACATAGAATTTCCAGATTTTGGTAAGAACAGGTTCTAATATGATATATACTATATCCATATGATAATTGTAAATTGTTACAAAATTTAGATAAGTTATGAAATATTCAACAAACGCGCCCTTCAATATGTAACTCATTTTTACTTGGTCCAACCGACTTATATATGTTTCGTTTTTTGAGTCAGACGTAGTAAAGTGACAAAACCTCCAGATTTTGTTTGCTGGAAGATGTGGTCTCCACCAGTATATCCTGTGAGAAATCAAATAATTCTCCGATCAAACAAGTATAATTTCATGTTTATTTTCATTTTGAATCTCTCTAATCTATTATCTGATGATGATACGACTGTCTTGCCTCTTTGTCATGTGTTGTGACAATTTCTGCAATTTGTGTTTGTTTTTATCACATGAATAATATAGGAGTGTATTAAAGGGAAATCAATTTTTTTTTCACATAAATATTTAAATATCTTTCTTCTAATAAATAATTATTTAATAAATAATAAATTTTAAAAAATATTTATTGTTAATTTTATATATAAAACTAGAGATGTGATCTACTATTAGAAACATTTTCAAAAATAGAATCAAATTTGTTTTTAAATAGAATCATATTGAATCTATTTCAAACAATTAAGTTTTGAAACTTTTAAAAATAATAAAATAATCAAATTAAATCTAATAAATAAATTAAGAGAGTAAATTAAATATTTTAAAAACAAAAGACCAAATAAACATAAAAAATAAATTAAAAAATCAAAATGATAATAAAACAGCATGTAAGTAAAATAAAAGGCCGATGCTTCTTTTATTTACTTTTTAAAATTCCTTAAAACTACGTCGTTTCGACCTTAAGACGCTAAATATGAAGGGAAAAACGCCGTGAGTCCCATCTCTACTCTTCATCTCGCAGCTCTGTCACTTCCGGTTTCGCACCGTATTCAGGTAACAATATCTCTTCTTAATTTTTTTTTCTTCTCCCATTTTCTGTTTTGCTTCATGATTGAGAATTTAGATATACTTTCTGATTGGTTTGTAATTTTTACTTTACCCTTATGTTTAAGGCATATGCTGCAATTGCAACATTGAAGTAATCTGAATTCCATCTTAAGCTATGCAAAGTTTTGTAAACCCATTATTCATTGCATTCTTAGGTCAATGACTAATGCCACAATTTCTTTAACTTTTACTTTGAGTAAAGTCACATATTTTGGCATCAGTTATTTATTTATTTATTTATTTTTTCTGGAAAAAGGTATTGTGCCAGGCCTTGCATTGTAACCTGTTCAAGGGTTTGTGATCGACCAAAGTAAAGTGAGACAATGCAAGCTCTGTGGCTGAGGCACAGGCTTTCCAATTCCAACACCAAGTCTCTTTTCAGACTTTCATCCTATTTTCGTTCTTCTTCTTGTTCTCCGCGACCGTTCATTCCGTCACTGCCTTCTGCTTCCTCCACCGCCACCAACTTGTTCACCACTCCATGGTCTGCCTCTCAATGTTGCGGAATCAAAGTATCTGGTTCTGATGTATGTATGCATCTTTTAACTTTGAGTTTAATGGTCATGCACTACACTGTTATTCAATCACAAACAACTGTTGGTATGAATTTCAAGATAATTATTGTCTCTTGTGGTGCAGATTAAAGTCGGAAATATCATTGGAAAACAAGGTTCCTTTGCTTTTTGGGTTATTGAATTTTACACTGATGATATGATTCAATTAGGCACGTCTAGTTATGTTATGCTTTCTAACAAATTCACTTTGCATTCTTATTGTGCTGGACATGTTTGCTTCCAGGGCGCTTTTACGAGGTATTTACTACTTATTACTCGACCAAAATATTGTCAAACAGTATCAATTAAGTCTTGTTATCCAACATTTCCTCTTCATCAGGTTCTTAAAGTAGATCACTCTCATGAAGGAAGAGGAAAAGCCACAATCAAGGTTAACTTTTTCCTTATCTTGATTTACTTTTTCCTCAATTTGTTTTTGAAATAGAATATTGTATTATGTGCACAGATGCAACATATTCAACTTCCTTAAGTAAGGAAAAGAGAATTAGCATGGTGAACAACTATCATGTAATGTTTGTCTTTTGATGCAATTACTATTGTATTTATTTCTAAAGGCAACTAATGGGAAGACTATTTGGTCAGTGTTTCTAAGAAAACCGTTTTATTTTCACATTTTCTGCACCCTCTTTGAGATATAACTTGACACATAGAGCCAACTCCTTGTTGTGCAGTATAGTATGCCTTGATTGTATACTGCACAACCTCCTTGGCAGAAGAAACTTTCATCAATAATTCTGAGAACTTTCTTATTTTACTCCGTGTATCAAAAAGGTGGCAAACAAAGTGAATAGAAAACGAGTTGTATATAGAAAATAACAATTAACTGATGTAGTCATAGTTAACTACTTTTTGTTTTTATAAATGCTTGGACACTAACAAGTTATTCTCCATAATGAAACCACTTATGTCCAATTAAAAGAGACTTCTATTGATTTATTTGTAAATTTACTTGAACCCAAATGTTATAGAAGCACTTCCTCCATCCCCTTTTATAAGACCCTTTCAACTAATTCACACCCTTTAAGAAAATTGATTAATTTAGTTGACATTAAATTTGTCAATTATTTATAATGTTCTTCTGAAATTACCCTTTGTTTTTTGAAATTAATCATCTCTTGCTCTTACTTAATTGCTTCTCACCTAATTGCTACTCATCTTCTCCAATCCTAATAAGAGAGAGAGAGAGGAAGAGTTTATCTCATTAATTTTAGCATTTATTATTTTTTTGGGTAAAAAATTCTTAATTAATTATAAAAGGATCCTGTAAAAAGGGACAAACAATTTTTTGAAAAGGGTCTTATAAAAAGGAATGGAGGGAGAATATATGAAGTTGTTTGCTACTTTGCTATGTACACACTCGGATTGTATTGAAAAAATAACACATAAGTAACACGAAAACAGTTTTCCTGATCAACTACTAACTGATACAGTAATATTTTTTCATGACCTTACCATAGATGTTATACAGAATCTCAAAGATTTGTAGTGTTTCATTTTGTTACAAGGTGTTAAAATGAAGGAAAATAAAAGAAAGTGAAAGACAGAGATTAAAGTGTAGAGAAAAACAGAATATTTTTGAGAATCTAAATATTGTTATTTTCTCTATACTTGCATTGAGCTTAAGAATATATAGAAACTATTGAGACATTGGCAGACAGTTGTGTCAACTGATAATGCAATCACTTCTCAACCAGTTTGTTGCAAACAGATTTACTGAACTTACGACAACAGCTTTTTTTTTTTTTTTTGATCAGCAAAAATAGGATATATATATATATATATATATATATATATATATATATATATATATATATATATATATATATAGAAACAGTACAAGGAGTACTGGTGAGGATACAAAATAGCTGAATCAACACAGAACTTTGATGGTTTTCTAGCAAAGCCATCGAAGTTCTGACAGATTCGCTCAACCAAAAAATACAAAATAGCTACAACAAGTGAATTAACCCCTCCC
>PYAF01004597.1:600398-672223 GCA_007407185.1 Glycine tomentella
TCAAGGAAGACCAGGCATGATTCCAAGTCTTAATGTGAAAACTAGTGTGCCCCCGCCCTTTCCATCTTGGATTTGCCCAAACGACTCCTAGAGTGAACGACTTCCTCTGGCTTTGTCCCGGCCTACTCATTGTGATGCAAAGAAAGATCGTCACCTCCTTGATATCAAGAAAGAACCGGCGTGAAAAAGCTCCATTTCACAGGTTAGCGGCGGAAAGGGCAATGCCGGCTTCATCGACGAGGAATGCTTCCAACCAGCCTAAGCGTGATAGCTGCACCCAGAGCAAGCAACCAGGATAGAAAGATCACTAAGGAAGATAAGGCATAGGGCCCTGTGACTCAATGCCCGGGTGAACATGCATGCCTTTATCTACCGTACATGGTAAACTGAAACACTTCATAAAACATGTCTAAATGCAACATAGCTTCATTCCTTAATATTGGAGGTAACAATCAAAACTCAAATACTGAAGCAGGTTTTTTAACACTTACAAAAATAGTTGAAAGAGGATAGCATAACTCTCTTACAGAAACTACTAAACAATCTTCAGGGAGATTCCTTTCTGTGTCTTTTTATTCTCCTTTTGATACTAAGAATTCCCTATTCCCCAATCTTATCACTTCTTTCCTTCCTTTCTCTAATAAAATCTCTTTTCTTAAATTAATAATTAAAAAAAGAAAGAAACGTAGAAAACCAAATGAATCTTTTCACTCGCTCAAACTCAATTATGTAGATTTAATGTTAAAACAAAAAATAGCGTTACCAAATTCCGATCACATTAGAATGTTACATATTCCACTGATTGCGTTCCTAAAATCCATGCAAACAACTGTAATCATATCAAAACATTGAAACAATACCAAGGTGAGTTGCGATTGAGAAATTCAAGTGCAGCATAGAACCACAATCAATTTGATATTTGCACATGCGATTGAACACTCAAAATTGAGAGGCACACATTCTCACACGACAAAAAATAAACAACAAATAGAGAAATAAAAATAACAAAATCGGTTATGAACAAATGTGTGCCCTAGAAACGATTTAATTCCATGAAATTGAGGTTCGCTAGTTCTTGAAATGCAATTCACCGTTTGAATCATACAACGCAGACACAAGAAGGTGTAATCCAGGTGGAGAGGGAAAGTACCTCAGGGATCTGAGTCAACTTGGTGATATCGAACAAGTCGAACCGTTGAGAGTGAAGAAATGTGGAGCGAAAGAAGGGTTCTTCAATCAAAACGAAACCAAACGAACATAACTCAAAACAACGCCCTAATATTTATCGATACAAATACAAATTAGAGAGTGAATGAGACAGAATATATTTTCTTGAGTCTTTCCTCATAAGTCAGTTTATTTTTTCTTTTAATTAATGAAGTCAACACTTTCGACTTTTTGGTGGAAAATCACACAAACTTCGACTCTATGGAGCCATATCTGAATAATTTTTCAGTTTGGATTTAGTTACACTAAAAATTCTTCATTCCTTTTCAAAGATATATTCTATGAAATTAAATTCAAATCCTATTTCATAACTAAAAAACATACTGAAAATTAGAAATAAAAACAATAGAATAAATTTAATTGGTCTTGATGTTGTCATTTTGCTGCAGGATGCAGCAACACTTTGCTGGCTATCTTCTCAATTTGTGGACCTTGAAACTCAAAACAAAACCCATATACACAAAGGATGGAGTGGGCTGAATTCCCAGATTTGGTCTTTTCATTGGTTCTAGGTTCAAATTAAACAACAACAGTCAATTCAGGGGAAACTGTGCATTAGTGAATAATATTCAACAAAATAACAGCACAGTTGTTAACACAGCAAGTATGTGTACAAGCATTTGGGAAATCAAACTGCTCAGAATTTCGCAGGATGCCTATGATTCCCAGATTTAGAACATTACATAGTTTCATATCACCAGCTGTTTGTTATTAACTTGGGATTACAAATTGTAGTGTTAGTACTCAGTTATACATAAAACCCCAAAACAGGTCTCAGACACCTGTAAATTCAGATCAAATTTGAAAGCCAAGCTATAAGTATCAGAGAGTATTTAGCATTCAGCAAGGCTTACCACTGTGGATTCCCAGATTTAAATTCAGGCATATCACGAAATGACACAATAAGATCAAGAATCACAAAAATTCATCATCCTCCATGGATATGCATAGCAAGCAATTCCCAGATTTAAGGTCCTTACCTCCACCAAAATTTCAGAATTCAAGTATTTCATGCAAGCATAGCCCTGACATTAACCATTGATTCAAGCAATTCACATTTCAAGCAATTAGGGTGTCTGCAAGTTTTACAATTTCAATTCAATTCTGCACAAGATTAATTTTATTCACAACTTGAGATTAGCCTTAATGATTCCCAGATTTGGGTCATTACATGTTCAAGGCTCAGTTCAAAATTCTAATAATTAATTCGATTTAAAAACAGTTTTCAAAGTCCCTCGCGGTCCGCGCGGCATCTGGCGCGATCCGCACCATTAGGCACTGGAAGAGTCTCAGCCTCGAAAGCTTGGCGCGATTAGCACTGGGTTTCACGTTACTCGCGTGAAGTGACCGTGTCATGGCGCGGTTCGCGCCAGATCATGCAGATGGAAAGTTCAGGGTCGAATGGTTGGCGAGGCCAGCGCAAGTTTCACGCAGTTAGCGTGAATTGGCCGTGTCTTTGGCGCGGTTAGCGCCACATTATTGAATAGCCTTTTCATTTTTGTTTTTATGAACTTAAAAATGCATGAACCTAAATGCCTAGAAATTAAACATTCATAATTATAAATCTATTGCTATCTAAAAAACAAAACTCAAAATACCTATGATCCTATGTATTTACATCAAAGAGTGCTTGTTTAACGTCTTTAAGCTAGACGTGTCCTGCCGTTTAATCATTTGTGGATTTAAGTGGAATAGGAACTGTGTCTCTATCCACTTGGCTTTCAGAATGAAGCTTCAACCGGCATTTGTCAACTTTGAAAGGTTTGTCCTTGTCTAATGAAGTGATTTCTATTATTCCATAAGGACAAACCTTTTGCACCAAAAATGGACCAGACCAAAAGAATTCTGACTTACCTGGATACTTCAAGCGATATTTTGAGAGCATTACCTTTTGTCCTGGCTCAAGTTCTTTTTGGCGAATTTTGTTACGCCCCTTCTTGGTCTTCTTCTTGCAGGTTTTAACCTTCCCATTTGCAGTGGAAGATGTTTTGTCTGCAGTGTGAGGCTCCCCTTGTGCAGCACCTAGCTTTTTAACCCACCTCTTTTTAGGTATTTCCTCAGCTTCTTCTAATTTCTTTTTCAGCTTAACTCTTGGTGCTCCAATTGAATTATCATCTTGCTTCTTTTGCAGCACTTCTAGCACAGGTTCAATGGGTTCTGCTGTGTTTTCCTGGTCTGTAACTTGCAGTTCTGCAGCAATTTCTGCTGCACTATTTCCGGCATCTGCTGCATCATTTACTGCTGTTATTTCTGCTGCATCTGAATTGTCTTCTGCAGCTGCTTCATCTGCTGTAATTCCTGCACTAACAACATCATCCAGAAAATCTAGTCTAGAGCAATTAAGTTTGTCAAATGGATTTGTCACAGTATTAAAAATATTAAAAACAACAGACTCATTATCCATCCTTAATTCAAGTTTTCCCTACTCTACATCAATTAAGGCCCTAGCAGTTGCTAAGAATGACCTTCCTAACAGCAGAGGAATTTCACTTTCTCCCTCCATGTCTAACACAATAAAGTCTGCAGGGAATATGAATTTGTCTACCTTCACTAAAACATCCTCAATCACCCCTGAGGGTTTTCTTAAAGATCTATCTGCTAATTGCAAGGATACTCTAGTAGGTTTTAATTCAGATATGCCTAGGGACTTACACATTGATAATGGCATTAAGTTTATGCTAGCCCCTAAATCACAAAGTGATCTCCCTACATTAATGTTTCCTATGGCTATAGGGATATTAAAACTTCCAGGATCTTTCAATTTAGGAGGAAGTTTCCTCTGAATTATTGCACTGCACTCCTCAGTAAGTGCTATGGTTTCACAATCTTGCAGCTTATGTTTCTTAGACAGAAGTTCCTTCATGAATTTTGCATAGTTAGGCATATTGGCTAATGCCTCAGCAAATGGAATATTTATATGTAACTTCTTAAACATGTCTAAGAACCTGGAAAAATGTTGCTGCTGAATTTGTTGCTTGGTCTGCACTGGGTATGGGGGTTTCTCAAAACGAGAGAAATCACATTGCTTCTTTAGAGGTGCAGTATTTTTCTCCTTTTTCTCTTTTTCTGCGGGTTTTTCTTTTTTTGCATCAGTTGCTGAATTTTTCTGCACAGCTTCTTCATTGCTTACCTCAGGCTTTTCTGGTGTAGTGAGCACCTTACCACTCCTTGTGGTGATAGCATTGACATGTTCCCTTGATAGGGCTGCTGCTGTCTTTAATCATTCCAAACGTCATTAACCTGCATAGGGTCAGCTCCAACAAGAATAGGACAAACATTAGAGTCATGCTCACCTTGGCAGTATTCACAACTGACCTGTGGCTTACTGGCTAAAACTTGGGCTGCAGAGACTTGTAATCTATCAATTTTTTCATTCAACTTAGCCAGCTGTTGGGATAAAATTTTTTGTTCTGCAAGCATGGCATCATTGCTGCACAATTGTATTGGTTCTCTCTTTGGCTGAATGGTAATGCTTTCATTTTCAGTACAGGCCAGAGATTTAATCAGCTCATAGGTTTGAGCTGCAGTTTTTGACCTTATTGTGCCCCCTGCTGCAACATTGACAATCATACGAGTTTCAGGAGTCATACCGTTAAAGAAAATACATACCTGCTTACCCACAGGCATGTCATATTGTGGGCATCTCCTGATCAATTCTTGGAATCTATTCCATGCAGCACACATGGATTTTTTTCCATTCTGAGTGAAATTGGGGATTTCATTTACCAACCAGTTATATTTATCCATGGAAAAGTATTGGGCAAAAAATCTTGAGACTAAGTCCTCCCAAGTTGAGATGCTATTTGAAGTTTGTCTATTTAACCATCTCAGTGCATTTCCCTTAACAGCAAAAGGAAATAGGCTTAGTCTCACAGCATCATCTGAGACCCCTTGGTGTCTGATAGTGTCACAGATTCTTAGAAATCTGTCTATAAAATCATAAGGGTCTTCAAAATCTTCTCCACCAAACTGACTTCTTTCCACCAATACAATCAATGAAGGATTTATATCAAAATGGTTAGTTTGTATTGGTGGCCTTACAATGCTGGAGTTTGGCCTTGTGAACATAGGAGCCAGAATGTCCTCCTTCAGTTCATCCTCTGGTCTTGGCTGATTATTTCTTTGTTCAGCCATCTCTGCTTCTGACTCTAATTCAAGGATTGAATCAAAGTCAAAATTTTCAGCCTCTCTCCTTCTTTGTCTAGCTAGTCTTCTTCGGATTGTTCTTTCTATTTCTGGATCAAATTGCAAATCCTCAGAACTAACTGAACCTCGCATACAACTTGGAGAAGCGATTAGTAACGAAAATTCCAATCACAAAGGTTAAAAATTACTGTAAAAATCCGTTAACCAATCCCCGGCAACGACGCCAAAAACTTGTTGCGACTACAACAAGTGCACCGGTCATTTCAAGTAATAAAATAGGTAAGTGAGTATCGTTCTCCACAAGGATTGGGATGAAATTCACAGTGATATTAAGTCTAAGTAATTGGGAGTAAAAACAGAAAATGTTTGTTGAGTTGGTTGAAGTGTTGAATAGAAAACAGAATCTAAAATAAGCAGTAAAATAAGTTGAAGTATTACCAATGGAAGAAACAATTGTGGTCAGACATAATCCCTAATGCTCCCAACCTCTTTCACTTAACTGGGTTATCAAGTTTGATCACAAATGATACATCTTTCCTATTTTAGTAAATCCTAATTCCTTAGCAATTTAACCATTTGACAACAATCCTAATTCCTTAGCAATTCTTATCAAGCATATAAAAGACTATATCATAGGAGTTGCTATTTCCTATTGCTCAGAGAATAAATCTTTTCTACTTTAGCTAATCCCTAATCCCTTAGTGAATTAACCCTTTAACCTGAATCAAAAACACAATCCCTTGGTGAATTCTATCAAGTTAAGCATGTAAAAGACTATATTATAAAGTTCTGCAGCCACGCATCCCTATCCCTAGGTAATGAACAACTGTTATTTTACTAAGGTTAGAAATTAGAATCCCAACGTCCCCATTGCAAATCCTAACCCTCAATACTTAAATAGAATGGCCAATTCTACATAAGAATAAATAGTAAAGAACAGAGTAAAATAAAGCACTAAGAATTCTCATTCAATACCAGTCAAGTTACAGAGGAGTTTACATTAGTTCATGGCCTTCCCACAATACAAGATTTAGCCTGCCATAGGCCTCAAGAACATCAAAGCTGTTGAATAAAACATGATTCTGCAGTGACCTAGCTTTGACCCTTGACCTCCAATGATTTCCAAGCCTTAGAGTGGTGTCTAATGGTGTTAGATGATGCCCTGTTCAGTCCCCAGAGGCCTTTATTTATAGATAGATTTAATTAAAGTAACTAGGCCCTTGTTTTGTGCCAATTTTGAATCATATCTTGTTAAATAAGGCAACAGCGATTTCTTGGCACGGTTCGCGCGGTTTTTGGCGCTGATCGCGCCACCAATTTGAACTTACGGCGCTGGTAGCGTGTATATCGCGCAGATAGCGTGGGTTGTTCGAGCTTGAAGCTGACTTTTACACTCTGGCGCGAGTTGCGCGGGTCCTGGCGCGGACCGCGCGATACCTTCATCTTGCTTTTCTTCTTTTTCTTTGTTTTTATTCTCCTCTTTTGTCCTGAAATTGCACATTTGGTAATGAAATGAGATGTAATTCAATATAAATGACAATTAAGCTAATTCTAACCTATTTTCCTAAGTGTTTCATTAAAATATATCCTAAAACTAGCCTAAAACTAAGATGTGTTTGCAACACATCAGTGACCCTAAACACTTCCTAAACCCATCAAACCTCCTGGAAATCTATTATGAGCTAGAATCCTTCCTCTATTTCACCAAAAACCCCATGCTTTGAGAAACCCCATTCTCATGAGAAGTTGAAGAACTCGAGTTTGGAGAGGATTGGCAGCTAACCACGGACACCCAAGCTTGGAGGAGTGTCTCAGAGGTCTTCTGTGTCGCTATAGAGGTAAGAAACTCAAGATTCCTTGGTTGTTTTAAGATTTGGGATTTTGGGTGAATAGTGACCCATTTGTGATAGAGCTAGAATTAGCTCTGGGTCCAGTTGAGAGATGTGTTTAGGATGATGTGAGGAGGAAGGATTAGCTTTCAGTTAGTGATTTGGTGAATGTTGGTTTTGGCTCTAGGTTGTGCATGTGTGACTTGGACTGAGTCACTTGATTTGAGACATGCAAGAGCCTTAGTGATGGGCTTGTGGGGCCTGTGAGGCCATGGGAACGGTGTCTCGTGATTTAGACCTTTCAAGCCCGATGGAAACCCTGAGTTTGGGATGTGAGAGCTGTGATGCTCATTGTGAATGGCTAGCTTTGAGTCTAGAATGACTCTGAGGCCAGGGTTGATCTGAGATAGACCACTGAGGGTCTATAGAAAGGCTTGTGGTAGATGAGCCTGATGAACCTTAAGTCAGAGGATTTGAGTTGATGGGAAGGACTGTGGTTCCTTTCCTTGAGGTAGTTGTGGACTGCCTTATGAGCTTTTGTTTGTTATGTGCTTGAATGGTCTATGATATGCGATTGGTTGCCTTGATAGGTTTTGGCATGAGGTGTCAGAGAAGCAGACCATTGTTCAAGAGGTTGGAGTTACAGGCACAACTTACCAGGTAAGCTCATCGTTCTAGGATTTATTCTCTTTCTCTTGTTTGCCACCCTAGTGGTGATGTTTAGATATGCCATGCAATTGGTGATATATATATATATATATATATATATATATATATATATATATCTGGCATGAGAAAGGCCATGGTGGCCTGCTATTGTTGATTATATGTGTTTGGAGCCTGAGAGGCTAGACGAACGGTACTTTGAGTGAAACTCAGACTGTTCCAGAAATATGAATATGTATGATGGCTTAGTGTGTGCTGGGCTGAAAGGATGAACCCTAGGATAGACACTAAGATAGTGTGAGGGTGTTTTGGCACCTGTGGCTTCAGGTGTGTGGCATTGGGCCTTTGGATTGATGAACACTGTGATAGTGTTCTGTGACTCTTTATGAGATAAAGACCATGAGATGGTCAGTGCTGGAATCTATAGGATACTGGAATAGTATCGGGCTAGATGAGGTTCCCTAGCCAGAGGAAGAGTTTGAGGACTCCCTTGGAATGACTGATACTCCTTGGGAGGTGTCGCTGCTCTCCGCCTAAAGTCCTAAGGATGGATTGCCCTGTATGGATGTTCCTCCTTAGGCAGTGATGATGAAAGTCCTGAGTGGTTACAGGCCAGTTTCTGGAAAGTCCTGAGGGGTGAGAGCTCCCTGTGTGGATAGTCTCTGTTAGGTATTTGACTGGAAAGTCCTGAGGGATTGAGAGCTCCCGATGAGGATAGTCTCTCTAAGGCAACTGATGAGTAGTCCTGGGGGATTGAGAGCTCCCTGCGTGGATAGTCTCTCCCAGGCAGTGGAAAGTCCTGTGGGATGAGAGCTCCCAGTGTAGATAGTCTCTCACAGGCAGAGGACTGAAAGTCCTGGAGAGGCCAGGCAGTAGACATATATGTTGTATCTCTAAGAGAGGGCATCCCGAGGGGATTAGAGCCTAAGGCCTCTTAGATGAGCCATATCTGGATGAGTAAAGTCCTGAGTGAGAGTCCTCGGGCATTGTTTACATGGTTTCGGGAGGCGGTGCCTCTCTGGTATGGAAAGTGTCTAGTGGTTGACACTTATGTTAAGGTACCTCTGTGAGACGAGTCTGAGATGGCTTGAGAGCCAGTATGAGGTGGGAAACCTCTGATGCTGATAGCATCCAGTTAGTACCCAGATAGCTGGGAATGTGTGATAGTCAGGATGATGTCCTAGGCTTTGTTATGATTTGGTTATGTGTCTGTGCTTGGGGGTGAACCAGGGTAAGGGAGGATCTCTCAGAATCCTTAGTTTACTGAGATGTTTATCTCACCCCTGTTGTGGGTTGTGGTTTTCAGGTGCTTCTAGAGGAGAGGAGCTACCACCGGGCAGGAGGCCCTAGTTGAGTGTGCTGGAGTGGTCATGGGCTGCAGATGAAGACTAGAAGAGTTCTTTTGTTTGATCTCTGTCTTGTACCCTGTATAGGGATAGGGTGTGAGTGTACACCCGTTGTACTGTACATATGTTGATGTATAACCACAGATGTGGTCGAAACTATGAGTTGTATGTATATGTACAGGTTATGCTAATGTGTATGAGATTATGTATCCTCCTGTTTATCTGAGTTTGGTTTTGTATGTCTGCCTATGTTGTTGTGTATGTGCTATCTGGATCAGCAGGATCTTGTTATGATTATGCTTTGTGTTGTGCTTTTATATTCCATGCATAATGTAATCAAGAAAATCGATTCTATCGCTTCCGCACCGCTTTTATATAACGCTGATAGCGCGACTATGATATTATTGATGATAACACGTCTGGGGTGTTACACTAGGAATCTTCTTCTATTGACTCTAAGACAGATCATGACTCATGATCTCTTACTATGCATAGATTCCTAAGTCAACTAGAAGTCATCCAAGTCCTACTGGTTGTGTGAACGACTAATCCCTCGTAAAGGATTGTTAGTCCTTTCGACATGTCCATCTATACTCATGTATTCAGGTTATACCCAAAAGTACATTGTTCTCCCCATTTTCAAGCGGATAGAATGGTCAAAGTATAACCCTAGGACACAATATTCGATGACATCCTCAAGTCTAGGACGATCCGCACTACCAAACAATGAGAGACTTTACAAATCTAATGATATTTTAAATAATCTTTGTGGAGTCTCTCGGCGGGTCAGTTCAATGCCATCTGTTCCCCAATAGATCCACCCACGACATCAGCTAAGACGTCACCATGCCTACATTCCATGAGGTGTCTACCTTGTATCTCTATACATGTAGAAGATATCGTACTAGTCTTATTGAGATCATCAATGCCCTTTCTTGATGATTCAAGACTAGGAATAAGCTTTAGGCAATAAACATGTAGTGTCCTCGAATCCTCATGATCATGACCCCTATCATAGATCCTCGAGTGTACACTTGTTCTATTCCTAGGACCTTTATCTTTAAACGCATATTGCTATAAATATAGGTGAGACATAAATATGATAAAGAATAAGTTTGCTCTTATTAATCATGAAATAATAAATAGTACAAGGTGTTCAACTGATAAATTAGATTGTCTCTAGGACACCTACATACTAACACTCAGGTATGAACTTCTAATGGCAATTCTATACATTACCGGAGCTTTGTTCTGTTACTGGAATACCAAAGCGATGGAAGCCTGGGGCATTTGATATTGCAGGTCACATTCATCAGATTTTTCATGTTTTTGTTGTTCTTGGGGCGCTTGCACACACTCTAGCCACTCACTGCTTGTAATGGAATTTCGACAGGGATCACCCACATGTACATTTTAGCCAACACTCAATTGTCAATAGTTGTCAACATTCTATTCTTGTTGGTTGTTTCCTATTGGATTGTCATTCTTGGAAGAAATGCGTAGCTATATGAGCAGCCACCAGTTCATGTATATATTAATTATTATCTATATACTAGAAGCAGACAAGTTTAATTAATAGTACACATCTATATTTTGCACCCTTGACTCTACCGTGAAAAAGAAAATGAAAAACAGCCTCTCTTAACTCCTTTTCGATAACTAAATAAAATTCATTTAAGATGGAAAAAGAAAATTGGAAATTTGAGGAATCGACAAGATGTGATTTGAAGTAAATCATCCCTGCATCTAAAACTACTTACTGATTAACAAAGAATGTTTACTGCCAAACATTGTTACCATATGAAAATAAAAATATGAACAAATTCGTAAGATGTAAGGGCTCTTTCTACAACTTGAAAACGCAAACACTGGCCTGACAAATAAGGCCTTATTGTCGTGAAACTGCAACCTAGTTATCAGCCGTAAGAGTAAGAGTATTTTGACCTCAAAGCTAGAATTCCATTTTGAATAAGCAAAAGAAAAGTAGCAGGAAAAAATTAAAACAATTTAAGACATTGCCAATTTAAGTCATGGTGACCTCCTTCACGAAACACGCTATAAATTTGAATCCCCATAGAAAAGTATGTACCAAGCTGTGTGAAACCTTTCAGAAATCTTCATAAGTAATCAGTTCTGCCTCAAATACCTCCTCAGTCCAGTCAATCCTTGGCATCACTTTTAGGTATCTTGGCAGGCATCTTGCAAGGAACCAGTTCCTATCTTTTTCTCTTTTTTTTTAATCATTTTAATATGAAAAGTTTATCATTCCTTAACTCGTGACTTCAATCATATCAGCATCACTGTCACTGTAATCTCCCCAACACTTGCTTGGCTTTTTCTCATCTACTGCATCCTTGTTGGTTACTTTATCATCTTTGCTACAACCAGATGGGAGGCTGAGATCTTCCTGCTTTTCTTCTACTTCAGGATTTTCACTGCTGGCAGATAATTCTTTAGGATTTTTCTCAACGTGCTTCTTTTCAGAACTTACATCTGTTGAAAATGCATCTTTATTTTCCTCATTCAGAGTTTGACTTTTGTTTTCAACATCATTTTCAACATATACAACTTGTGCTGAATCAGTTGAACTGGTTGGAGATGTTGCAAACCCATTTTGATTCACTTGGATACCATTTAGTGAAGCAGGATATCCACTGGGTGACACAGGCATACCATTGTGAGACACTGGGGGAAAACTATTAGGAGAGGCTGGAATTCCATTTGGAGAAGCCATATATCCGTTAGGAGGCACAACATAGCCATTAGGTACCCAATGTTGGCCAGGTACGAACTCTGTGGCATGTGGGTTCATTATTCTAGGAGGGCTATTGGGGTTACCATCAGGGGAAGGTTCACCTGAGAGGAACACAGTTTTATTCCGTGGAACACGGTTCCCATATCTGTTATAGCAACCAGATATTCGTGGACCATATGGAACCCTAGCAGTAGCAGACTGATGTGGAGATCTTCGGGGACTGACTGGAAGCAAAGGAGAAATATTTACTGGTGGAGGCAAAATACCACCATGATCTTTGAAACCTGGAACAGGAACAGAGCCAAAAACTGGAATTGTCGATGGATTAAACGGTGGTGCAGCTGCAGAAAGTTTCTTGGTTGGTTCCTTTCCTGTTTCTGTTTCTTGCTTTTCTCCTTCTGATGGTTGTGGATTACTGGCTGCATTGTCACTGGATGGTTCATGTTTCTCATCTCCCTCAGTAACCGTCTCTTTCGACACAGAGGCATCATTGTCAAGTAACTGTTTTTCACCTTCAACTAAAATGGTTAGGGGATTTAAATCGTGGGAAGTTGCTTGAAAACTTTCTTGCACTTGTATCTCTGAGGCACCTTTAGAGGCACTGTTGTTTATATTGTGTAAGCAACCAGAATTCTCAACCTCCACGACTGTGATGTTTCCAACTTCACTTTTCTTCTCTAGTATGGCAACATTGTTGGCTTCCTGGAGTTTAACTTCAAAAGCTTCATCTTTGGCCTTACTATTTACTGTTTCTGAATTATCTTTCACCACAGTGGTTTCCTTTTCTTCTTGTTCTTGATGGACAGGGCTTTGCTGTTTCTCATCAATTGATTTCTGAGAATAATCTTCCACATCATTTGTTGTTGCCATGATATTTTGAGTTTCCTTTGTTGTAACTATCATGCCACTCACCTCAGAATTTTGTTGAATAGGGTTTCCTTTCGGCGACTGTTCAGCCACCACCTTCACAATTGTCCCTGGTTTGGCTAAGGCTACTTCTTTGTAAGAATAAAGTTTACCTGCTGACTGAACACTGATGCCACTGCTAGAAGGAGCGGGTTTAGCAATTTGATCACTTGGAGCTGGGCTGGCTGGAGCTGACTTTGAGTCTGCTAACTTCTCTGCTCCGGCATCTGGGGCATTGCCGTTATTCAGCTTTGGACTGAAGCTTGTACTCTTAACAAACTTTTTTGGAACAGAAGGGGATGGCCCAGCAATAGTCTCATTTAAATTTGTTCTTGGAGAAGAAAAATTAGAAGGCTTTCCTCGATATCTTGATGATTGGGAAACATTCATGAAGTTAGTATTCAGTTTTGCTAGGGTGGGCCTCCTTGATGAAGATGACTTGCGCCCAGTGAGGGAACGACCTTTGGGAACAGCCTCCTGCCATCCTTCATTTGAGCTGTCATCCTGTGCCAGGTTATTACTTTCATTGAGCATTGTTTGGTCTAAGTGAGTGGACTCAACTTTATCAATCCCGTGGTCTTTAATTTGAGCTTCAGATTTATTTTCTTTATCACTAGTAGTCTCTGTAATTGAATAACCTGGAGACATGTCTTCATCCTTCTGATTTTCATCTGAAGCTGTTTCCCAGTTTTGGCCTGGTTTTCCCTTTAACTGTAAAATAGATGATAATTTAGTTTCTTTCAATAAGAGATAGGAAAAGAATGTTACAAGTATTAAGTAATAAAGAAATGCTAGTGTATTCACAGGAATATCCTGGGTGGTAAGAAGAAGCTATGTATTACCTTGGCACGGGCCTTTTTCTGTGCTTCCCGCACTTTCTGATCAGCATCTGGTGTTATGTAATCCAAGAGGTCTGACACACTGATAGAAGGCATTTTTTATTGTCAAAAATTTAAATGGAACTTGAAGGATAAAATAAACAGATTTCATAATAATAAAAGTGTTGCAGGACTATATTAAGCATATAAAGCATTCCTCAGTCAGTGCAGTAAGCTTTAGGAAAGTTGATCCTTGACATTTTTCATGTAATAATAACATAATTTCAGTCAAAAGAATAAACAAAAATAATATGAAGAAACAACAATGTTAAAGCAATAAAAAGCATATATTCACAATGTAATATATTCCAGTAATTCAATTTTCAAATAAAAATTTTGTTGTAAGAAATCACAACATAGGGGAAACTGTGATTGAACTGTTTTGTCCTATTACTTGATTTACTAGATTAGAAACACAGAATTCGAAAGTGACATGCTCATTTTATGCATAGCTCAATCTTTAATCATTTGAATTATGAAGTACTCCACATCTCTTTTTTAAATGATAAACAAACAGGTTTGCATATTGTTCAGCCAACTTATTAACCTTTGTCTTTGGCCTGTTAACTATTTTGGCACTAAAAAAACTGCTTATTTATATACTAATGAATCGGACAATACTATGCGATTTTCTATGCTTGTTTTAGAAGTTTACATGCTTACTCAACAGGAAGTCTTTTGTTTTTATTCAACGGAAGAAAACTCAACAGGAAGTCTAAACACATTCCAATTCAATCGAATGCATAGAGCACATGATTGTGTTCAAATGAGCTGAAAAGCCATCAATTGAACCTGATAGACTGACATAAGTGGAACTGGTTCTAATTGTAATAACTACCTTAAATGACCTTTGCTGGAGATTGAGGCATCTGGCTTAGGTGTACCATTCCGTGCAGCCTCCTGTTGCTCCAGAGCCTTTGACTCAAAGTATTCTAGCCATGCAGCTGCATCCTGTAATACATTCATATATGTTCATAAGGAACAAGCATTACTATTTATGTATTTTAATCTATCATAAAAGAAAAGCAAAGGTAAGACTACCTGTGTCCTTAGATCATCAGAACCAAGTTTAGCCTGCAGGATCTGGAGGGTGGTCTGTTCATGCTGAACACTTAGAGAGTATGCTTCCATCAAAGAAAGAGCAATAGCTATTGCATGATAGCTTGCAGCAGTCTGAAAAAGTAAATAATTATAAAACTAGTTAAAAATGCCAACTACCCTGATCTGATGCATATTTGTGAAGAAACTGAACATGAGATATTAGTGTATTATAAGGAGCTGCAGTTATTCAACTGCACTCTCATCTAGCTTCTAGTAGATGCTAGTTAGTTGTAAGTAGTTAGTTAGCCAATTCTGTTAGACTCTCTAACAGAATTGTCTATATATACTATTTGTAAACCTGAAGTTCATCGAGTTAGTAAATGATATTTTACTTCTTCAATCTCTCTCTCAATTCTCTTAGACTAGAAACTCTATGATGGTATCTAGAGCTTAGTCGATCATCAATGGCGACAAACTCTATCTCTTCTTCTTCTGCTTTCGCTTTTCCAAATTCGATCTCATTCAAGCTTGATAATTCAAATTTCCTTCTTTGACGACAGCAAATTGAACCTGTCATCAAGTTGCACAAACTTCAGAGTTGGTCGCGAATCTGCAAATTCCCTTACGATTCCTTACTGAAGCAGATCGTGATGCAGGAATTGAGATACAATCTAGGGTATTTTTCCTTCAGTGGTACCCTATCTTCCTTCCACCCATCCACCCAAAACAACACTTTGGATCCACAACCCACCTTCCAGCTAGCACCTCTTCTAAACCAGACCCCCTCCATGTTTGAATTACAAACCAGACATAAATCTCTCCACCAAATTGATTCTCTGGCTGACCTCCTTGATTCATCCAAGTTCCTCCATCCTCCATACTTAGACATCAATACTTGGGCCTACCTCTCACCCGTTTGATGAAACAAATTCCAGCGCCATCTCCCCAGCAAAGCCTGATTAAACTTTACAAGATCCTTGATTCCCAAACCCCCGTTGTCTTCCTCTAAGTCTGATTCACCCCCTATTAACCCCATCTCTTTCATTCCCTCCATACCTATTGTTCCTCAACCAATTTCTTCTCTTTTCCCCTCTAGCAATTCTTTTGCTAGTCCTACTTCTGTCGATCCTACAGCTGATTCAAATTCCAATTATAGTCCTTCTGTCAATGCTGCTAGTCCTGCTATTGCATCTGAGGTTCCTAGTCCTATCTTTGAAGCTGGATCCACTTCTGTGCAAGTCAATTCTCCTCAGTCATCAGATTTGTCTCCCTCTGAAGTATCTCACAGTGCAGCAATGGAGCATGTTCCTACAGTTAATTCTCATCCTATGCAGACCAGATCAAGGTCTGGAATTCATTTACCAAGACTTAATCCAACCTTGTTACTTGCTCACTGTGAACCCAAGTCTGTAAAACAAGCTTTGGCTGATTCAAAATGGTTTAATGCAATGCAACAAGAATATGAGGCACTGATGAATAACAAGACCTGGGATTTGGTTTCTCTTCCACCCAATAGAAAAGCAGTAGTTTGCAAATGGGTGTTCAGAGTCAAGGAAAATGCAGATGGGACCGTCAATAAATACAAAGCTAGACTAGTAGCAAAAGGATTTCATCAAGTGGCTGGTTCTAATTTCAATGAAACTTTTTCCCGTTATCATACCTGTTACAGCAAGGTTGATTCTCACCTTGGCTCTAACCAATAAATGGGAACTCTTTCAACTTGATATTAACAATGCCTTCTTAAATGGTTTTCTAGAGGAAACCATCTATATGCAGCAACCCCCTGGATTTGAAAACCCCAATACTTCTCTTGTTTGTAAATTGAAGAAGGCTCTATATGGGCTTAAGCAAGCACCAAGACAGTGGTTTGATAGACTAAAATCTACACTCTTGCATCTTGGTTTTTCTGCAAGCAAGTGATACATCTCTCTTTGTTTTCAAAGATACCTCTCATATCATCTACTTTTGGTGTATGTTGATGATATTATATCACTGACAGTTCTGTCTAACAAAAAGTACTAAGATATGTCTTCATAATCATTTAAATAATAAATATTATCATTCTTGCAATCTTTTATTCATTGGTAGTGGGGTTGCAAATAACACAAGCAATCCAATCTTTCTATTTCTAGGCAGGGCAGCCCAACAGCAAGCAAAAGAAATCAAAACACAACATTTTTACTGCTGCTGTTTCTTTGTTCATCCAGTAAGTGCAGCCTAAAGACGAAAAACTACTAAGCCGTGGAAGTGGCGACGGCGATGAAGGTGGTGGCCCTCGTTAGCAGCGGCAAAAACAGTTGCTATGCCATGATGAAGGCTATTAACTATGGCCACGAGGTTTCTTCTTCATTTTCTAGTTTCCCGGTCTACGAGCAGTGACGGAGGTCCGACAATGGTGTTTGGTTCGCTTGCAGAGCGGGAAACGTGAAGGAGAATGATAGGCACTAGACCAGGCAGAAAGAGAAGAAAGAATAGAAAGAATGAATTCTTTATTCAATGATACTCACAGTTACAATGTTGAGTGAATTCGAGGACACTCAACCTCCCAAACTCTCAGCTTACAAGCTACCTTCCCTCAACCCCTCTTCTCTTATTTATAATTCCTCCCTCTTCCACAATTAGTGTAACTAACTATTTAACAGAATATTATTAACAGCTACAGAATATTACTAACAGTTGTCCTAGCTATTACTAACAGCAGTCCTAGATCCTATCAATACCCTCCCCTTCAAGATGGACCTTGTCCCCAAGGTCCAGGTGAGAGGAAGACAGCATGTATCTTCAGCCATGATCTCCTCCTACCTGCTGCCATTCTTTGTCAATTTTCTGGTCTGCACAGTTGGATTTCTGACCTTGATAGTCATGGCTATAGCTTCTGCCCCGGCTTCCCATAACTCTGTTTTTCTATTCAATCTGTCTAGCCTTCATCATGGTGTCCATCAATGTTTTAGGTTCATGTAACCTAACCTCAGCTCCCATCTCCTCTCTCTCAACCCCTTCAAGAAAACTTCCATTAAGAAATTTTCACCCAATTCCGTACCAGCCCCAACATGTTTGTCAAAGAGCCCAATATAATTCTTCACTGAATCTTCTTGCTTCAAAGAAAGCAAAGCTTGAATTGGATTACCTAAATTGGAACTCTGAAATCTCTGCACCACTGCGTTCTTGAATTCTGCCCAAGATTGGTTCAAGCTCCATGACTCCCACCATTGGAACCAAGAAAGAGCCTCGTCCTCCATAGCCACCAAGATCGCTTCCATTTTCTCCTCCTCCCTCACTCCCTGCAGACGGAAATAACGTTCAATGCGTGCGACCCAGCCTACGGGATCGTTCCCCCCAAAATTCGGAAGCTCCATCTGTCGCCATTTATGCGACCCAGCTTCTCCTTCCTCACGCGTCCCAGCTTCTCCTTCCTCTTTGTTCTGGTTTTGCGCCTCTTTGGTCGGTATTTTCATGCTGACCGCCGGCGCCGCCGGCGCTTCCATGGTCGCCGCTAGTTGCTGCAGGAGCTTCTCTATCGCGTCCAATCGGGTTTCCATCGTGACCTGATTGGCTTCCAGCAACTGGCGGTCAGCTTCCGGGGCTTCTCGCTCCTCCTCCACCACCCTCTCCAGTGCCTCCATACGTGCCTCCATCTTGTTGTTGTTCTTTGCTGCCATTAACGAACCCACTGCCCCGGAACGGAGCTCTGATACCAATGATAGGCACTGGACCAGGCAGAAAGAGAAGAAAGAATAGAAAGAATGAATTTTTTATTCAATGATACTCACAGTTACAATGTTGAGTGAATTCGAGGACACTCAGCCTCCCAAACTCTCAGCTTACAAGCTACCTTCCCTCAGCCCCTCTTCTCTTATTTATAATTCCTACCTCTTCCACAATTAGTGTAACTAACTATTTAACAGAATATTATTAACAGCTACAGAATATTACTAACAGCAGTCCTAGCTATTACTAACAGCAGTCCTAGATCCTATCAGAGAAGAAGAAGGTTTGTTTCGTGCATGAGAACTGAGGCGGTTCGTTCTCTTTCGTATACCTTTTTCTATGCTGAGCCGCATCCAATTGCGTGTTCGGAGGCCCAACCGTGTCCGGCGAACTCAGACACACCCAACACTGAATCACACGACTCGTCGAAATCTGTATCCGACGCGATTTCGATGCGGGACAAGCCCTTGCACGGCTGCGTCCATGCTTCTTAGATCTCCAACCATATTTCTTTTCGAGATCCAAACTCAATGTCCTTGAGGCTCCTCAAATGACTCAACCCCATTGAGTTTGAGGGGGGTATTAGAGTATTATAAGGAGCTGCAGTTATTCAACTGCAATCTCATCTAGCTTCTAGTAGAAGCTAGTTAGTTGTAAGTAGTTAGTTAGCCAATTCTGTTAGACTCTCTAACAAAATTGTCTATATATACTATTTGTAAACCTGAAGTTCATTGAATTAGTAAATGATATTTTACTTCTTCAATCTCTCTCTCTCTCTGTCAATTTTCTTAGACTAGAAACTCTATGATGAGAAAGTGCTTTTATTGAGCTTAATATTTAGCTTGCAAACTTATACAACTAGTACTTTATGAAATTGCATTTCATAGAATGGAAACAACTATATTTCACAAATTTCATACAGCCATTGATCCTAACTTCTTTTCTAATTTCCAATACTACTCTGCTTTAATGACTTCAATACAATCATTCATTGCTTACAAGAACCATATTACTTTACCATTGGAAAATAAATATGTTAAACCAATTTATAGGTCTGAGTACTTTTTTGAAAATTTTCAAATAGGTCCCTATTGTTGAAATATGTAATTGGGTCCCCATAATGTAAAATGTTCTAATTGGGTCGCTATGAAGCATGGTAATAGGAACTGGTTCAGATGCGAAAAAAGAAGAATGAATTTTATTGAAAAACTGGAGCCTAGCTCCTGCAGTTACAATGTGATCTTTTGAGGGATTCGGAACCTCCTAACACTCATCAGAGATCCCTTTCCTCACTGCCTCTCAGCTATTTATAATTTCCCTCCTTAGTTAGTTATAACTAATTCAGCCTTAGTTATACTAACTGCCAGATTACTATCTAAACCCCTTATAATATGTTTGACCCCACCTCCCACTCTTATCAATACCCTCCCCTTCAAGCTGGACCTTGTCCCCAAGGTCCAAATCAGTAAAGACAGTCTTTAATTCCTCAGCCAACTCCCAACTGTTCTCATGATGAGGCAAACCTTGCCATTTGATCGACACTTCCTGCTGTCCAGCTCCATATCCTTTTCTTCAAAACCCTTTCTGGTTTCATTTGAAGTCCCCACTGCTCATCCATCATTGCTGTTAGTGGTTGAGGTGAAAAAGTTGCCTTCACAGACTTCTTAAGCAATGAAACATGAAAAACTGGGTGAATTTTACTGCCTTCAGGGAGCTCCAATCTGTAAGCCACTTCTCCTATTTTCTGGATGACTTGATAGGGCCCATAAAATCTAGAACCCAATTTTCATTGGGTTTTCTTGCCAATGACTTCATTCTATAAGGCTGTATTATAAGGAAAACCCAATCCCCTACCTGAAAACTCAGCTCCCTCCTATGCTTATTAGCATGCTTCCTCATTTGATCCTGAGATTTCAGTAAATTACCCCTCAACTCCTTCAACAATTCATCCCTGTCCCTGCATAACTGGTTCACTTCTTCCAGCTTAGAAGGAATTTCAGTACCTCTTATCAACAAACGAGGTTGCTGTCCATACAATGCTTGAAAAGGAGACATTTTTGCAGAAATATTATAGTTAGTATTGAACCAGAATTCAGCCCAAGTTAGCTGAGCAGGCCACTGTTTAGGTCTGGTTCCTGTGATACACCTCAAATAAGCCTCCAAGCATCTATTAACCACCTCTGTCTGCCCATCTATTTGTGGGTGATAGGCAGAACTCATCTTCAACTGAGTGTCTGCCTTTTTGAACAACTCCTTCCAAAAGAGGCTCATGAATAACCTATCTCTATCAGAAACTATAGAAGTAGGGAATCCATGCAGCCTAACTACCTCCTGAATGAACACCTCAGCTACTTCCTTAGCTGTATATGGATGACATAATGCCAAGAAATGAGCATATTTGGTCAACCTATCTACTACTACTAAAATAGTATCTTTTCCTTGTGCTTTTGGCAGCCCACCAATAAAATCCATGGATATATCAGTCCATACCCTTGTTGGAATAGGTAAAGGCTGAAGCAATCCAGCTGGGGACAGGGTGCTAGCTTTATTCTTTTGGCATATATTTCACACTCAGTCACATACTCCCTTATAGTTTTTTTCATTCCATGCCAAAAAACCACACTAGCCAGCCTTTTATAGGTTCTGAAAAATCCAGAATGCCCCCCTATATGTGAATCATGTAATTCCTTCAAAAGTAAAGGAATTCTAGCAGAATTCTTTGGTAAAACCAACCTGTTTTTGTAATAAAGCTTGCCCCCCTTAATTGTATAACCAGGTTTCTCAGCTGTTTTAGTGAGAATACTCTAATAAATTTCATACAACTGCTGATCTGCTCTCAGTTCTTCATCCCAATCAACCCATTCCTCCTCTTGTACCAAAGAAACTGCAGAAAAATTAAACTGCCTTGATAGTGCATCAGCCACCACATTTTCTTTTCCAGGTCTGTATTGGATTTCAAAATTGTACCCAATCAGCTTAGCAGCCCATTTAAATTGCTCATCATTCAACAATTTTTTATCATTAAGAAGCTTTAAACTCTGCTGGTCAGTTCTGATGATGAACTTCCCTCCCAGCAGATAATGTTTCCACTTCTTTACAGCTAACACAACTGCCATCAACTCCCTTTCATAGACTGATTTCAGCTTCCCTCTTTCAGGCAAAGCCTTACTCCAAAAAGCCAAAGGTCTGCCTTCCTGCAATAGTACAGCCCCCAACCTGATCCTTATGCATCAGTTTCCAACACAAATGGTTTAGAAAAATCAGGCACCTTCAACACAGGCAGTTCACTGATCACTCCCTTCAGCTTTTCAAATGACTTATCAGCTTCAGGGGTCCATTGAAAAGCATCCTTCTTCAACAAAGCATTAAGTGGTTGTGCCCACCTTCCATAATCCTTCACAAACCTTCTGTAATACCCTGTCAGCCCTAAAAACCCTCTCAAACTTTTGATGTTCTAGGTACAGGCCATTTGCTCATTTCTTCCAGCTTACTAGGGTCTGCCTCCACCCCTTTCCCTGAAATCAAATGACCCAAATACTCTAATGACCCTTGACGATACATTTCTTTTTATTCACATGCAGTTCCTGTTGCTGCAGTACCTGTAAAACAGCCTTGAGATGCATTTGGTGCTCTCCCACATCCTTGTTGTACACCAATATATCATCAAAGAAAACTAGCACAAACTGTCTTAAAAATGGCCTGAGAACTTCATTCATCAATGCTTGGAAGGTTGAAGGAGCATTAGTCAAACCAAATGGCATAACCAAAAACTCATAATAACCTTCATGAGTTCTAAAGGCTGTCTTATGCACATCTTCAGCCTTCATTCTAATCTGATGGTACCCAGCCACTAAGTCCAACTTAGAAAACCACTGTGCTCCTCCAATTTCATCCAATAACTCCTCAATTACAGGTATAGGAAACCTGTCAGGTACCGTAATCTTGTTAAGAAGCCTATAATCCACACAAAACCTCCAGGTGCCATCTTTTTTCTTCACTAAAATTACAGGACTAGTGCTGGCCCTAATAATTCCAGCTATCAACATCTCTCTTACCAACCTTTCAATCTCATCTTTCTGAAAATGTGGATATTTATAAGGCCTAATGTTAGGAATTTTATTACCTGGTTATAGATTAATGGCATGGTCCTTCTCCCTGTGAGGTGGCAGTCCCTTGGGTTCCTTAAAAACCCCTTCAAACAGCTTTAAAATCTGCTCCACTGGTTCAGGCACTGCTGCTCCCTTTTTTTCCTGCTCTACTGTCTTAACTTCCACCAAAAATCTCTAATCAGCTTCTCCCATACTTCGCTTGATCAGTTTTAGGCTAATAGCAGCCTTAATCAACTTAGGTTCAGCTTTCAACACAATTTTCTCATTCTGAACCTTCACAGTCAAGGTCAGCTTGTCAAAATTTGCCTTCACTTCCCCCAATCCAGCTAACCACTCCACCCCTAGTACCACCTCAGCACCTCCTAGTTCAAATAGATAACAGTTCTGAACCACTTGTAACCCTTGTAATTCAATAGCTAAATCCTTACACATACCCTCACATCTCACCTTATATCCATCAACCACTTCCAGGCTGTGTAGGGGTCACCTCCAACTCCAATGCTTTTACCAATTTCAGAGATATGAAATTGGGAGTGGCCCCATAGTCAATTAAGACCACCACCTTCTTCCCTCTTATTTCTCCCCACAACTTAAGAGATTTCTTAGTTGTGAAATGTGAACCCTTCAATGCTATGTAATGAGAGTTGGTGCAGCTCTTCTCCCTTCTCTTCTTCCACCTCTTCTTGTCCCTCATCATCTTTCTCTCTCCCATCATCCTCCATGATCATTATCCTCAGTTGTTTGTTTTTACAAACATGAGTGGGATGGTATCTTTCATTACAAGTAAAACACTCCCCCTTCCTCATTTTTTCATTCACCTCCATAGGATACAGCCTATGGAAAGGTTTCTTCCTATTCCAGGCCTCGCCTCCAGATTTAACCCCCCCCTAAAGGTTCCCCCATCTTGCTACCACCCTGCTGCCACTCCCTACCACTCCTTGGACCTAAGAAATTGGATCTTTGGAAAGATTGATTCTATTTTCCAGTTCTGGGTAAATTGCCCAAAATTCTATTTTTCTCCTCAACTTGTCTTGCCTTTATCATAGTATCTAGCAGTGACTTGGTTCATGCACCCTTACCTCTCTCCCTATTTCCTCCTTTAACCCTTTCAAGAATATTTCTTTCAGGAAACTCTCATCTAATCCTCTTCCTGCCCCTACGTGCTTCTCAAACTGCCCAATATAGGCCTGCACACTATCATCTTGCTTCAATGCCAACCAGGACTGAAAAGGGCTCGCCACACTAGCTCCTTGAAATCTTTGTACCACAGCCAACTTGAATCCTTCCCAAGATTGGGAACTACTCCACGATTCCCATCATTGGAACCATGATAATGCCTCTCCTTCCATAGCCACCAGAATGGTGTCCAATTTCTCTTCCTCCCTTACCTCTTGGAGCCGAAAATACTTCTCAATTCGTGACACCCACCCTACGGGATCATCCCCAGTGAACACCGGCAACTCCATTTGCCTCCATTGTCGCGCAATTTCCTCACCTCCCTCGGTCCCTCCTTGTTTCTTCCCTTCGCTTCCTTCACGTGAACCAGTTCCTCCATTTCTTGCGTCTCCAATGTTGCAGCCAAACACTGCAGCACGACTTCAATCGAACCCAATCGAGTTTCAAGCGCAACCCGATTGGCCTCCATCACCTCACAATTGAGCTGGGTAGCTTCTCACGTCTCCTCCATCACGCGTTCCAAAGCTTCCATTCTTGCGTCCATCTTGTTTCCGTTCTTCGATCCCATTCACCCACAAAGCCCTAAGATTGGAGCTCTGATACCAGTTAATAGGAACTGGTTCAGATGCGAAAAAAGAAGAATGAATTTTATTGAAAAACTGGAGCCTAGCTCCTGCAGTTACAATGTGATCTTTCGAGGGATTCACAACCTCCTAACACTCATCAGAAATCCCTTTCCTCACTGCCTCTCAGCTATTTATAATTTCCCTCCTTAGTTAGTTATAACTAATTCAACCTTAGTTATACTAACTGTCAGAATACTATCTAAACCCCTTATAATATGTTTGACCCCACCTCCCACTCTTATCACATGGACTCTAAACGGACACTGAAAATGACCAGGACACAGACACTTTGACATGACTAATGTCTAAAATATTGGACACAGAGAAATCACACACACACACACACACACACACACAGAGATTCTAATGAAATGAAATATAAATAACTATAAAATATCTAAATTGATGGTTTATTCACCTTTTTAAACCAATCTTTTATGTTTTTTCTATGATAACGAACCTCAGAAAAGGCGAGAGACGTTATTTTTGTTAATATTTTATATTATATTTTAAGTTAACTTTTCTAAAAGTTAAAAAATGAATAATTTTTTAACATATTAGTGTGTGCCATCCTTGTGGAGCTGTAAGCTCAAGTGTTTGAGTTGTGTAAAGGTGTTAGCTAAACTGTCCAAGCCAACAAAAAATAAATTTTTAATTCGATAATAATTAGAACTATTAGAGATGTGTTGGTTCAGAACGTGTTTGACGCAATGACACTTCGAACATGAGAAGTCTATGCTTCATAGGTCACTATAATGTTATGCTGGTATTTTGGATTTAGGGTCACTAATAGAAATATTTTGACACCAAGGGACCTGAATTACAAATTCAAACTATAGAGATTAGGGACTTATTTGAATTTCTTTTTAAAAAAAAAAAATATAGACCTATATAGTAATTTAACCTATATGATCAGGTCAAGACAACAGCTGAAATGTTGAGAAATTGTTTACGCAAGTTAATTGGTTCAACTAATGACGGCAATTTGAAATTAAACTTTTGAATTCTTCAAGAATCACCTATGCATATGTTTCTATCATCCAAGTCCAACCATACAAATTACTGATTTAAAAGATAAAATATATTATATCAGCTCTTTGAAGCAGAGGAGGGCATGTAATAGACATGTTAGGTGGCTCCATCCTTCAGTCTAATTCTTGTCATCATCATTGTTGTTGTGGTGGTTGTATTGCTAGTCTGCTACTGCTACTGTTAGTACTACTACTTATTGATTTAGCCTATAAAGGCCCCACAAAAGAATGGCCAAATATCAGAATCCTGGTTGGTTTTGTAAAACCACCACCACCACTAGGTTTTTTGGGTCTTATAGTTTTGACTTTTGACAAATTCATACTGCTCGAAAGACATTTAAACCTTGAAATAGTGCATGGGTTAACTGAACCACAATTCAAGCCAGGTGTTGTTCAACCAGCCCAAGAGTTCACGTCAAGCGGAACGTTAAAACAGTGATTTGTTCCCAAGAAATAATAATTACGTAAAATATTAATAATAACTAAGTAAAATTTTAACTAAGTAAATGGATTATTATTTTAACTTACATAGAATTCCCAAGAATTAATAATTAAGTAAAATATTAATAATAATTAAGTAAAATTTAAATTGAGAGGGAACCTGTATATGATCAGCTCCAAGTAATCTTTTGTTACATTTTAAAGCCTCATGAAGGTATCTGAGAGCCACATGGACATTCCCCAATCCTTCTTCCATCATTGCAACATTAATATAGGTGGCAGCAGTGTTTGGATGTGAAGGTCCACAAGTTAAGTGCAGAAGATACAAAGCACGATTAACATACCTAGATACAAATAAGGTAAAAAGATTAATGTAATTATTCACAGGAGTTCTCTTATGTGTTACAATAACTAGAAAAATGAAAAATATTACAAAACTTGAACAGTACAGTAAGTGTTAGTCAACAAATTCATAATGGATGACACCCAAATACATGTGCCTGTACCTTAATACATCCCTGTAATGATCTAAGATGAACACCATTAAAAATTGCCAGTTATACTGGGTATTTTCTTAATATTATTTCATGAGACAATAAAACATATGGGATTGGCCCAGTTCTGATGACTTCACTTTTCCAGAATGTTTGGCAAGATGCTCAACTTTTTCCAATGATAAAAGTTTTGATGCTTTTTACTAATGTTAATTTACATTTGTGCTGTAATTTTGAAGAAAGCACTTTCATGGTAAAGCTTTCAGGCATTGCTGAAATACATAGCATTCTTCAATCAATTATGATCTCTGTAAAACCACTAAAATAATCCATAACATCAAAGCCTCATCTTCCTATTAATAGTAACCAAACTTCTATTAATAAAGGTAGAAAGGGTCCACTGGGACAGCGGATTCTCACATGAAGAACCATGAAACCCATTGTCATTTATAACAAACAATTTATCTTAAGAATATGGTATATGTAAGCATACTTTAAAGCCAACTCTGTATGTTGGAGTCGATAATAGAAAACAGCAAGATCCCCATAACTTTTCATCGTATCAGGATGGTCCAGTCCAAGCTCTCTTTCATTAATATCTAGCGCCTTTTGCTGATAGATAGTTGCCTAGCAAAACCACAGCTAAAGTTATTACAATGGTACTGAATGGAATTAACTGGGTACTTATTCAAAAATGTTCCTTAAATATTAGATCTCTATATTGAGTCTCTATTATTGATTGAAAGTGATTGCAATTACTCAAAATGTACATTAGAAAATTGATGCTGTTCCCAATGGATTCTCCACTAACGATATGTTCTATCAAAACTAAGCAAAATAACTAGAAGAAGAAAACTCAAGATATAGCAGACAATGAAATATATATTTCACAAAGCTTCTTAAACACTTTTTTATCATGATTCAGAGAAGGAAAACAATAACTTGAAAGTCTTGTAGTAACAATAGTTTAAACTAAAGCCAAAAGATTTTTCAGTTCAAGGGTTTTTGGAATACGGATAAAATTAAATAATGATATCCTTTACATGATACTGTGAAGTTACACATGATTCAGTAATCTTGTGTCATCTGAATGCGTAAGATAACATAGCAAAATTTAGTTCAAGTTGTTTCAATTTTTTAATAACAAGGTATAAAGTTATATTTTAGATATAATTGTATATTTTTTAATAACAAGGAGAAGAAGGCAAAAGATTTTTAAGAAAAATTATCCTTCAACTCAAAATAAATAAGTCAAATGGAAAAATGTTATATTTTAGAAAATTTAACCAATTTATCAAGTAGACAAATTGGTAAATTAAAATTAATGGCTCCTTTAATGAAGTTTTAGTTTTGTTACACCTGGTACATAATACAATTTTAGTCTAATATAATGCATACAATGCACTTATAATTTTCACAGCATATGTCACTAATATTGATGAATAAACAGAGTGCACTTAAAGATATATTAAAACACACACCTGGTTGAAATCTCCAGTATGGTACAACACTACAGCCAAGAGACTATATGCTCCTGCTGTCATTCTATGGTAAGGCCCACAAACTGACACTAATTTTGAGAGTGCCTTCAAGATTCAATGCAAAATGTTGGTATATTTGGTTGGCTTCAGGAACAAACCAAACACTAAGATGGAAGAAATTATCCATACCTTTGTGCCATAGTTAACAGCATCCTCCAATTTACCTTTATCCAAGGAAGTCTTAGATGATTCCAAAAGTGTGCGGCCATCAGCAGATGAACAAGCTACATGCTGTGAAAATAATTGAAATTATAATTTAGTCATTAGGGCTTGAGAAAAATAGTATTAATTTCCGGCATAAAATTCAAGTTATGTATTTTACCTTGTATATGGGGACCATGCTTACAATATCTGTCTTTCTAAAAGGAGATGCTGTATCCATTTCGTAGTCCTTAGGAACCAGCTCAAGCCCAACCTGTTAAAGGATTCTCTTAATGGAAATAACAGTGGGATAAATTGATCAACATCAATGCATTACAGAGTGGGCCTTTCATTTACCTTATGACAGAGTCCACGAAGAATGGCAAACTTTCTTAAATCTTGACCATTTTCATCCTTCCACTGCCACCCAAACCTCTTCAGAAGGAAGTTTTCTACCCATCTCCATTTCAGTTCGTGACAACTAGTAATATCTTCATCATTAGTTTCAGGTGATGGCATTCCCAACAATATATTTAAGCATGATGCTATAGTTGAAGCCAACTCAGAAACATTATCAACTGCTGCAACAACAGCTTGCAAGATATGCTTGTAGGCTCGAACAACCATCTCATGTATACATAGAGATTGCACATGAGGAAGTTTATCTGCAAGCTCAACCTGGCAGACAAAATTTGAATGAAAAATAGTATTGGACTATTTGTGAAGTTGCCTACTGTTATAAGGCACATTTATGTTAATATTAGAATAGAACATGTTGATGAGATTATGAGTTGCTAATAGTTAGGGATTTGATTGTACTAGCATTTGTGATTTGATTCTTTTTTTATCAACATATGGTAAATATAAATACAGCTATGTGTGTTCTGTTCAAGCACAGAATTAAACAATATTACACCTATGTACTTCTAAAAACATTCATCCTAGACTTCAAAACACATTACATATGTGTGAGAGAGTACATATTGTGTTTGTTATATTATGAAACTAAGGATGCAGAAAAAGATAAACAATTAAAAATAAAAAGTATTATTCACCAGTATCCTAATGGAACTGGTTAAGGAATCAATAAATAGGTTTTCCATCGGAAATCAAGGTGGGGGTGCATTTGTAGCATTAAACGTTACACTTTCCTATAGAAACTTTCCACTTTTGATTCCTTGACCAATGTCCTAAGGGCACTGGTTAGCATTCTCCTAAAAATCTTACCACTCGCCCTAAGGAAGACATTTGCAAGCCCCTGGTATGCATGAAATCAGTCAACGTCCTTCCATCAACAGGTGAGAGTTCTAGGGACCCAAAATCTGCCACCTATGAATTTGAAGTAACAATAACTGAACACATTACAAAATAACTTGGTTTTAATATAAACAAATTCAACATTAAGAAACTAACCAGCTTTGGAAGTGCAGTTTCAACATAATATTTATGTGCCATTTCCATCAATTCATCAGGTGACTGCAAAGATGGAGAAGGTATTGAATCAAAGTATATCGATAAGATTAAGTAAATAGATTAATGAGCACAAGGCTAAGTAGAAATCATAAATTGATATATTCTTATTGAGAACCACATTACAATTACAGGCATCGGAAAAATGAAGCATCATTTGTGTAAAAAAGAAGAGATGAACCTTCAGATGAAGATCAGTTTTAGATTCTTTAAGGCGTGTATATGCAGCATCAGATAGCAGTTTTTTCCATATAGTTGCCTTTTCTTCATCTTGTCTCTCTAATTCCTGTTTAGTGGCTTCTGGCTTGTTTATGTCGTCGCCATTACATGGGGAAATATCCTTTCCTACTTCAGCTTTGGAGTTTCTGATATCAATCTTTTTCTTTAATTCCTTTAGTAATCCACCTTGCTTCCCAAGACCCTTAACAGCTGGTTCAACTTTAGCCTCTTCTGAATTTTTCGGCTCAGTTTTCCCAGTAGCTTGATTTTGTAAATGTTGTACCCAACATGCCCCAAGCTCCCATCTGATAGACTTACTGTGTCTAGTGGTTTCTTCCTTCAATTTCAGTAAACTTTCCTCCAGGACTTTCCTTACCAATGACCGAGTAGAACATGAACATTCAATATCTGTGCTTTGGATTCGTTGAATTGCATTAGATGATTGGGGTGTAGATGACCTATGCAACAGCATCCTTAAGCTGGGACAATTTGAAAAGAAAATTGTATCAGGAGCTTATAAAACCAAATTTACCCCAAAAGACAAAAAGTAAAAGCACCCTCAAGCTTAAGCACCCCAAATTAGCCCAAACAATTACTAATACATACTGGCACTACTGCATTATAAGTTGCAAAGGCAACAAGTTTTCCCCCCTATTGGTGTATGGATTTTATAACTTTATGGTGCAAAAGTTTATTATAAAATAATGCACGAATTAAGTTTGAAGTAACAACTCATGATGATCCTCAATTACTAAAATAGGTTAAGCTAGTGCAATAAATGACCTGTTAACATTCAATGCATTTGCACCTCCTTCAGGCTGCTCCTCAATATCAATTTCCAAGGAATTAGGACTCCCCTCCAAATCTATGTCACCTGAGACCTTTACCACAGCTGTGTAGCCACAATGTCTTATAAGTACTGCACCTAAAGTAGGAGTATCCTACAACAAAAAGCAAGCACAATTCATCAAAAACAAAAACCACTCAGTGCTACAATAGGTTCATGAACTTATTTAACTCACATGAACAGTTGCACTCTCATCAGCAGTTATGCCTTTCAGCAAGTTTCTCTGAGCTAGTTCTTCATCAGACAATCCAAGAACTCGATTTCCATCATTTTTGCAGTCCAACTTCAAACTTGCATCAGATACATCTCTTGTCACTTTAATAGTTAAATCTCCAATTCTTTCTTCATATGAAGTTGGCAAAGCTGAATTACTGAAAGAGTTTTGCTTAATATCGACTAAATGCTTTATTGCAGAAACTGCTTTGAAGACTGATACATCAACAAATAAACTATGAAGTAGAAAAGCTTTCCTATCTCGAATTTGTCTTTCCTCTGCAGTTTGACAAGGCATTGCAGCTAGAATTGCAAAATCTCTGGCCCACTGTCTATTTTCATGCTTACCATCTCTGCCGTGTCCACCCCCATTTCCTCCCCATGTTTCATCTTCCATGGGAAGTGGCGGAAAGACTGATGGATTGTCAGAAACAACTGGAGGGACAACCCATGTGTTTGCACGAAAACCGTAAGGAAGATTGCCAAACTGAAATGACACCACTATAATAGTAAAAACATCCTGTACAATTAGCAAAGTAATGCGAAAAATCATAATGAGAAGTACTTACTTTATTGTGTTCTGTGAACGCCTTCATTAGTGCCATGTAGGCCTGCAAGAAGGATTATTATTTATTATTTTCGATAAAAGAAAAGATTCTTATTTGGCCCAATTTTACAATGCAATATCAACTTGATGTTATCAAGTAATGGCAATTATATACAACAAAATACATTTGCTGAAATTATTTACAGAAGCAACAGTATGAGTTTAAACTTACTGCATCAAACACCCTGCTTATCTGCTGAAGGAGACCCACCAAAGTATGAGTCACGAGTGGACGTTTTCCAGCGGGATAGAATCCTATTCTAGAAGCAACAATTGTAGTAGGTTTTCCACTACAAACCCTAACCTGCATATGCCAAATGCACAACAATCCAACATCAAAGAAAGATTATTCTGCCAAAGCTTGTTCAAGAGAAATGAGCAAAAACAGTATGTGGCATCAACCTTGTTTTTTCACACTAGCACATCTATTAATTTATCTCTCTCTTCCCTCCCAAGGTATATCACCATTCACCACCACTGGGTGTGGAAATTCTTTTTGGTTTCAAAAAATTAGAATATAGGAGACAAATCAGAAAAACAATAAATCTCACATCAATTTGAAAGAAATCATCTTCCGTTTTATCCTCAAGGAAAGGACGATTCGATCTCCGTATGTCTGCATCAAAACCAAAAGAACGTTAACGAAAAGAAGGTTTCCGGTTCAACAATTCAACTTAAAATCAAGCATATTCATAATGCTTGAATAATCTGAATAATATCCAACCTAAGTAAAATCCACATGCACAAATCATTATTCATGACAAAATTTAAGCTTTTGTAAAGTGGTTGAAGCTTGCAGCTTGGAACAACACCATGTTGAACAAATGATCATTCATCTCTAAAACAAAATAAAAGAAAAATATATATAATGGCACGCTTAGAGTTAGAAGTAGGACTTTTACCCAATTGTTTTCACAGAAGCAGATGATTTCACCAAAGCAAAGGAAAATAACCAAAAACAAATAGATTTGATTTAAATGCACATATAATTTACTCTATCACTCAAAACAACTAGTTCAAAAGTCACTTGAGGAGTGCTAGTAACACACTCTTTAACACACTCCTTCATCCAGACTCTCTCTTATTAATTAAAATATATTAAAAATTACAAAATCAGAAGAGTCATTAAATAAGACGTGGGACCTACTAAATTTTGTGATTTCCAACAAATTTTAACTAATGAAAGAGGGTGTGTGTTCAAAAGAGTGTGTTAGAGAGCATTTCTCAAAGTGATTTGGACAGAAGAAAGAAAAACAAGAAAAAGACAAGAAATTACACTAACAATGCATCAAAACTAAACTCAACTTAAACTTCCAACAGCAATTGAAACTGTAGAACTTGATAGGTACCGTTTTACCGTTTCCGCATTGCAAAATGCATACATTTTCCCCAAGCTAATTGCATTGGGTTGAAATAAGATGAAAAAGCAACTAACTAAAGAAAAACACGGTAGCATAGATATTTAAAAACAAATAAATAAATAACTCACACTGAAACGGCGGCGAAAGGTACGAAAAGGAAAAGAAATCGTAGAACTGTCCGAGCCTGGGAGGCGGACACATAGAGATGTCAGCGTCAGCTTTGTCGCTTTTGGCATTGGCCGGGTCTGAATTCGGATCCAAGGGTTTGGATTTCGGGTTAGTTTCGGATCCATTTTTTGAACCGGGTTCGGTGGGCTCTTTGGACTTGCCGGCGGAGGGTTTTGCGGAGGCGAAGGAGGTGTTGCAGGCCACGATGTCAAGGAGTCGCCGAATGTGTGCGACGGCGAGCTCTTCCGTGTAGTCCTCTGATAAAAGAAACATCAAGATGAGTGAGTGAGTTTAGGGTTTAGGGTTTACAGAGGATTCAGGTTTACCGGTGTTCGTTACCTTGGACGATGGACAGATGGCAGGGTTTCAAGGACACGATTTCCACCGTGTCTTTCAGCCTCCCGCCTCGCACCTGTTCAACTCATTCTGTTAGCCGTTTCCCCGTTATCCTTTATTTTTTTTGTAAGTTTAAATGCTCACTTTGGTCCATCATATTGTAACAAGTGGCAATTTAGTTCCTGACGAACCAGCATTCTGACTCAGCCTCTAGACACGTATAATTATGCTTTGTCCCAAAAACATTGGAATTATATTGTTATTAAGTTATAATTATTGCATATTTTACATATTAAAATAAAAATCACTTTTTGAAGAATTAAATTGTCACCTTCTTACATTATGAAAAGTAAAAGTGATTATTTATCCTTTTTATTTTCTCGACCACAAGTATTTTTATTTTAAGACAATCCTGTTTTTAGTATTTTCTATATATCTCTGTAAATCATTGAGATATTGTTCAGTTTTCAAAAAATAAAAATATTTATGTATTATTAGTGGCTTCAAAACTATTTAAACATTAGTATCATTAAAGTTAATTAACGTTAAATGATTCATTTACAATTTTTCAACAATTGGCATCGCATTCTTTTTCGTTTTTAATTATAGGTCGTTAATTTGTTTAGATATCGGGTAGCCATTCGCGCGCTGTCCAAGTGATATATGTACAAAATGTACTGTATATACCAAATAATTTCTTTTAGAAGGTATACCAAATAATTGTTTTTGTTTTTGTTGGAAAAATATTAGTTGTTACACATAATAATTATTTATTAGCATGATTGTTTCATTGATCTAGTAATTTCTTTAGTAAAATAAATAGCACGATGTTAAGGGGTATAAGTGTATAACTCAGATAGAATAAAATCTATAAATTATTGTAAATCCTTAATATTATTTTTGATTCTTTGAATAAATAAATAACGCAACAAAATTCATTTCATTTTATTCTATATACGTCTTTAAAGATATCTTAACACCGTATTAGATAAAATATTTTCTAAATAATACCTTGTAAAGATATTGTTTTAGATTGAAAGTCATGATAAAAAATGTTTTTTTATAAGTAAAAATCATCGTCGTCCTTGCTTATAAAAAAACAAAAGAAAAAACAAAAAAGTAAAAATCTTCATTATGATTTATGAGACATGCTGCAAGCACGAGGAATTTATGCAAACCATGAACAAAACTGTGCCCCGCACCACTGCCTTGACTGGCCAATAGCTAGTTGGAGTATGGTAAGGCACCCATTAATGCAACTGCACGTCGTCGTCGTCCATTCAATATCTTACATTTTTTCAATAAAATATTTAAGCTAAAATACCTAAATTTGCTTTGGTAGTAATAAATGAATTTAATTTTGATATACAAAAGTGTAAAATAAATTAGATTATCAATCAATTAAAAAAAATAGGAAAATTCGATATCATTTATATTACAAAATTAAAAAAATTGTCCACATATATCTTTTTGTAATTGAAAGATAACGTAAAAGGCTTGCATTATTATAAATGGTTATTCTTTTATGCACACATCATTTATATTTGTCCGTAAGTCATGACAAGATTTACTGTAAGAATGAACACTCAGGCCTAAAAAGTAAGCATGGTTGTATAATCCTTCAGAATAAAAAAATCATTTTTATTCTGAACATCATTCGTTGAAGTGAATAATTTTTTGCTAAATAAAAGTTTAAAAAGTCAGCAATTAAAATAAGTAATATTTACATTTTCGAAAATTAATTTAAGAACATAATTAAAAGAAAAATAATAACGTAGAGGAGAAGCGTACCTCGTGAGATAAAGAGAAGTTGGTAAAGTGACAAGTCTCAATGTGTACCGTTAAAAGCTTTCTCACGTCTAGGATCCTGTCCGTGGAGATGCCCTGCAAAGAGTTGTTGAAAAAAATAATAACAACTCAGATTTTTAAATAACTTAATATGTATATCATATATTATATGAATATATTTAAGTTTATGTAAAATTTCCATTAATAAATAAGAAATATATATTAATATACACTTAATTTAAAGATTTAAATTTAGAATAAAATAAAAAAGACATGTGAATTTAAATTAATTAATTTGAATATATGAGCAGTTAAAATTTTGAGAGAGAAAATCAATAACCAAATAAATGTGATTAATTTTTTATTATTTTTTAAAAACACACAAAGAGGTGTCTTTTAAACCATGACGTCATATTAGGAAAAAATACAATTACAAGAGCTTTTTCTAATATAAAAAATATTTATTATGTAAGAGTGAGCTACGGAATATGGTTAGAATTAGAACTTCCGAAAACTATTGCAAAGTTTTAAAATAAAATCTGCTACGCACTAAAAGCCTAGCTAAGTGATGACATTGTGAATGTGTCAATGTCAAATTTTACTATTTATAAAGCATTATTTATGAACTCAAATCATAAATACGTCTCGGAAAATAACTAAACAACGAAGTTGATAAAATATTGTAGGCAAAGACGTATTCCTCAAACTTATTAGTTTTATTTGGTCGGCACCCGAATAGGGTACGTAAAACTTTTGAAAACAAAACTCCGTACATATTTTACATAGTTTTGACATTTTTTTCACCTAATAATATATATAATGTTATATATATGTAGCTTAAACTGCATTAAAAGGAATAATTACCACGAGGAATAATTACTATCTGAGCAAAACGACAAAAAAAATGAAATAAGAAAATTGGAATTACTCCTTATCCCATACCTTGAGGGTAACTTGTGATTCGTCAGGTGTTTCTACTGTAATTTCGATGACGGTAGGCAAAACTGCAAAGGGTAATGTAATTATTTTTATTAGGAGCAATTTCCAAAGGATAAGGTGGAGAATTTCCAGAACCAATGAGATTAAAGATAAGCAATGGCATTTGGATGTATACACAAAGATGGCATACGTTAGAGTTTGAATTTGAATTTTCTAAACACGACAATGATAATGCAACCATCAAAAATGAATGGAGCAAAAAATCACGTGCTCGTTGCTAAAACTACTGAGCAAAGCACGAAACTGATTTTGTTTCCGTTTTCCATTGAAACCATGGAAAAGAGGAATATTTATAGTTACAAGATAGTTGTCTATTTTAAAGTAACAAAACAATTAGAATGGATAAGAAGCTAGCAGAGGAGGTTGGTAGATTATGAAGTTAACCTTTCTCTTCTTTTTTCTTCTTCTCTCCCTTGGCCTTGTGCGGTTTGGTTTTCCCTGTTTTAGGAGCCATTGCACTCCAACGAAATATCAGTTGAATTGGTAATGTTCCCGAAATTTATAACTTCGTTTGGACGGAAATTACTAAGAGACAATAGTTGAATTCATCGAATAAATAAATAAACAAAATCCCTCTGCATGTGAACTGTGGAACTCTGGAATTATCTTTATTTTTAAACAAAGAAAACAGCAATCATTTCAGCTGACAAAATGAGAGGAAAATATATATATATATATATATATATATATATATATATATATATTATGTATTAACAAAAGGAGGAGTTCGAGGCCCAAAAAGGAAATTAAACTATGGCATGGAAGCAAATATAATTAAGAATTATTATTTTTTTGAGAATTTTAGTGGGAAATAAAAGAAAGATTGGATAGTGAGGAAGTGAAGGAAGTGAAGCTAAGAGCTTTTTTGGAGGGTAAAAGGAAGGGAATCGAATAGAAACAGAGAGATGGTTGAGGAATTAAGAAGCAAGTGAAGTGGGGGGACACAAAGAGAAAAGGTAAGAGGGGAAGCGAATAGAGATTGCGATTTGGGAGAGATAGATAAACAAAAGAGTGTTAGGAGTTAGGATAGGATAAGGTAAGCCAAGCCTGGGTTGGCCTTGTATTGTACACACGCACGTAATAAGAGAATGTAAGGCTAGCGATTTCGGGCCTCATATTTTTGTTCTTTGACACCTCATCGTCTTCGTCTCTCTTTCGCTCACAATCTCGCTCTAGCAAGCTTCTTCTGCCTCTATGAATCAACCAACCTTATTATTATTATTGACGCGCATAAAAAGCTTATTAGAGGCTTTCTTGTCGTCTTCGACTTTTTGGATTGGGCTGCCACCGTTGAGTGGCAACCTATGAGACCCCGACAAATCTTGTGGAAAAAAATGTCTTTATTTTGGGCGTTTTGATAGTTTGTCAATAGTTATTTCAATAGAATTCTCGGCAGAAACTAAATTGCCATTACTATTCATGTCTTTGTGGTTGCAAGTATACATATATGGAATATATGGAAAATGGAACTTTAGTTTTGAGTGTTGCAATTCTCTCTTATATACAAGTAAAAATAATTAATATTATATTAATCAAGAAAGTTAATTAATATTATTTAATTTTATTAATTTAAAGTAAAAAATAAGATTATTTTTATTATTACTTGGTATCATAAATATAAAAAATTTTGAAAATAAAATTAGAATTAAATTAAAGATATTTTAGAAATGATAACATAAATAGACAAAATTAGTTAAATTTAATTATATTTAAGTTCAACATACACCGATAATTTTTTTACTTATATATGAAATCAAGTGATGCAAAAGTTAATTAGATATTTATCTAACTCGTTCTAAATCTAGCTAGTTAAGAAATAAATATTTTTTAGATATTTTTATGCTTAATAATCTCTTTTCTTTTATAAAAAGGGTGCTTAATGATGCAAAAGTTAATTAGATGTTTTATCTAGCTCGTTCTAAATCTAGCTAGTTATGAAATAAATATTTTTATGCTTAATGATGACTTAGTTAAGCTAATGACATAACTAGACTTCCATCTTAACTAATTTATTTTCCTAGACTTCCATTCTAACTAATTCCTTTTCTATAAATACTATCTTAGATTAAAAAAATTATGCACCTTGCCTATTTTCTCTCTCAACTCTCATAGCTACTTCTCTCTCTTCTCTCTTCACTTTTTCTTTCATTTTCTCTTCTCTTCTTCTCACTCAAACCAAAGCCCCTTCACCAAACCTATCATTTCTTCATCAAAAATCTTCTATTATAAGATAGAAACTTTACTCCTGAAGCTCTTGAAGCATTCCAGCCAAATATTTTGGTGAGATCTGGAAGAAAATCCTCTCAAGGTAGGTTTAGGTTTGTTTATCACTTGATTCTTGAGATTATTTGAATGGTATTTTGGTGTATCTTACTCTTAACCTTGATGGCATGTGGAAGTTTAATATCTTGCTTTCTTGAAGATCTTCTATACAACTTTGCTTCAAGAAATGAGTGAAAGTGTTCAAGTAACATCAAGGTAGGATAGGACTAAGTGAATGTAGTTGATTTGAGTTTATGACTGGATTTGGTATGATTTTCCTCATCTTATGGTTCAATTTTGATACTAACCTCTTGATCTCACTTGAATAAGTGTTTTGGAAGTGATTTCATGTGAAAAGGTCCAAGCTTTTGGTGAGTGTTGGTGTTGAAACTCGAATGGCCTTGAGCTAAATTTTGGACTATTTTTAAAAAATTCTATATCTCCATTTGTACATAACAAAACACGATTTTTGACCACTAGGGTTGGGTGCCTTAGTCTCACTTTCTGGGTAAGATTTGAGATTGATAATGATTTCTTTAAGAACTTAAAGTTTATAGTGGAAATCTAATTCAGGTTGAATTAAACAACTGAAGTAGCTTATCTAGAAATAGAGAGTGAACCAGTATAAATCTTGTTGTCCATCTTCTCTTGAATCTTATCTCTCTCTCATTGCATTCTTGATCAATTTGCTGAGTTTTAAAATATTTCTTTTTGAAGTGATTTAACAAAAGGATATTATGTGGGGGTGATTGATTTAGATATTGGTTTTAAACAAAAAGTTTGTGATACAATCCTTAAAATAAAAGTTTTTCAAAACTATTTTTTTTATTCGATTTGAAAACCAATTCATCGTCCCTCTTGGTTTGTGAGTTCCATTATCTTTTTCAAAGATGAGCTCTAAACAAATCACTTTTAAATCTCTGTCAATCGACCACCACTATTTGAGGGAGAACATTTTTCGTTTTGGCAAAAGAGAATGAAAATCTTTATTCAATCAATTGATCCCGATGCATGGAATGCTATTATTAAAGGACCATTTATACTAACTAAAGAAGTCAATGGTGAATTGGTTCCTAAAGAATGGGATGAGATGAAAGATGATGAGAAAAGAAAAGTGCAAGATGATCAAAAAGTTAAAAACATTTTAACTTATGGTTTATCTTTTGATGATTTTTTCCGTACTGCAGGGTGTAAAAGTGCAAAGGATATATGAAAAATGCTTGAAGTCACTCATGAAGGCACTGCGGATGTGAGAAGAGCAAGAAAACATACTCTTGTATCCGAATATAAAGCTTTCCGAATGAAGAATGGTAAAACCATCTCAGAACTTCAAACAAGATTCACTCATATAGTGAATCAATTGCTTGTTCTCGGAAAATGTTTGAAGATGATGAGCTAAACATCAAGATCCTCAACTGACTTATAAGAACTTCAAAATAAAAAATCATAGCTATCAAGGAATCCAAGGACTTGGCATCAATGTCGAGGCTCGATCATCATCTTCTTGTATCCATCCTACGAGTAGACACAAAAAATAAGAATAAATGAGTGAGAAATATTGATTCCAAACTTATTTACACATTGATGGTAGGGCAACCTATCATCAATCTTGTGATTGATAAGACAACATATTTATCTAGTCGTACTATCCTTATCTTAACTTGTGTCATCCAAAGTCCTTATAATGAGACGTAATCTTTGACCAATCAATAGAATGTTCATAGTAGTTGGGGTTGCCAAACTTGGCCAAATGAAGTTCCCAACCTAGGGTACCATGTGGTACTTAATGAAGAAAAACAATGGGACTAACCAAACCAAGAGAGGGGTGAATTGGTGTAAAAACAAATCTTCATAAACAAAGTTTTAAAACTTTTGTTGCCCAAAGGATCGTATCACAACCTTCTTTTAAATCAATATTGAATCAATCACTCGAACATAGTACCATTTTTGTTAAAGTGCATCAATTTCATATCTTTGAAACTTACCAAATTGATAAAGAATGCAAAAGAGAGATGAGAGTTAAAGAGAAGATAGAGAACAAGATTTATACTAGTTCATTCTCTATTTCTAGAGAAGCTAATATAGATATCTAATTCAACCCTAACTAGATTTTCACTATGCAATGTGAGTTTTGCAAGCAATCATAAGCAATTTCAAATTCTACCTATAAAATGAAACTTAGGCACCCAACCCTAAGGTCCTTAGTGAATCTAAGTCTAAGACAAACCTACTCTTACCTTCAAACAAGAAACACCTATTTCTGGCATGCAGTTAAACTCTTGCACATGCAGTAACAATGTCCAAAAAGTATATGAAATAAAATCAATGAAAGATACAACCTTTACATTCAAATGCAAGAACAATAGACTTGACCGAATGGACCTTTCTTGATCTCAAGTGTGTTTACAACTCACTTATCACATAATCCTAAGAGAAACTTTGCTTTAGAAAGCTCTAAGAAATGAAAACTAAAGTTTGTAAGTTGTAAAAGTCGGTTGAAAGTGAGAGCACAAAGTGGGTATATATAGAAAAAATAGTTATGGCCACCTATAATTGATTAAACTGACAATTTAGTCGATTATTTTGTGAAAGTAATTGATTACATTTCCTATTTAATTGATTAAAGTGTTCTTTCCCAATTATGGAAAACATTCAAGAACAATGTAATTAATTACACTCTTGATTTAATCGATTAAAGTGTTCTTGATCACTTCTGGGAACATTTTCAAGAACGATGTAATTGATTACACACAAGCGGTAATTGATTAAACCAGTGAGTTATATAGCACAAATGAATTTTCTTATTTTAGAAACTATTTTCCTACTTCTATATGATGATGCATGATGTACACACCGATTGACTAAGGATAATAAGCAACAAGCAATACAAATGCCACTCAATCCAGAGTTAGGCATGTAAATGTCAAAACTCTTCTTTGTCTTGAGCTTCATGTCGCTCCCTCTATCTCTAACACTTAAGATACTTCATCACTTGACACCTTACCCCAAAGACTTCTATTAGTGAGTCCTCGTCGTTCATTTATCAGCGTACTAGGTTGTGACTTCCTATGCAAGGTGTCATGTGATAAGTGTCATATTTCAGTTAAAATCATGTTTTAAATGCTGGCACTTATCTTTTGATTCCATTTAACTTTGCTTATAAACTTGCCTAAACCTAGTTAAAATATGCTTGGTACTTAAATAAAAGTTGTTTTGGAAGATTAATCCAATCATGTCTTGTATTTGATAGCTTTCGTGGATTTCCGAGTCTTCCGAATAAGCAAAGCAAGCAAAGAAGGCTTATATAGCAAGTATGGGAGGTGCAACAAGCATTTCAGGCCCAGAAACCGACATGACCCAAAGCTTTCTTCAACATTAAGACTTTAACTCGCCCAGGCGACCAACCATAGTGTATTTTGCTCGCCCAAACGAGCTACAAATTCCAAAAAGATATTTTAAGCTGGCCTAGGCGACCAAAACATGAAGAAAATGGTGGCTTGGGCGAGTGGAAGCAGGAAAGCCATGGATCTATAAATAGCCACGAATTTGGAGAGAAAAATTCATTCTTTTGCATTCCTTTCTTGCTTAAGGCTTATTCCTTAGGTTTAGGAGGTTAAATATTAGTAGTATGTAGGCTAGGAAAGTGAGAGAAGTGAGGATTAGTGTGGAGACTCTGCCGGACAGAAGCGGTGATGGGGACATTCATCAATTCTTTCCTTGAGGAAGTTCTCTCCACTATGAGTAGCTAGCTTCTCTGAGGATTAGATGTAATCTTCTTAACCCTATATCTCTTTTAATACTTATGTATGAATCATTCTATTTCTTGTTGGTAATTTCATTCGGCGCTTAATGCTTGATTATACTTGATCATTAGTATCATGAACTTAAATCCTAAGTGAGACTGGAAAGTAATCTTAGGGTTTGAACTGAATGAATTTACTCATTACGTTACGTTGCTAGGAATAGGGAATAATGTTCTGATTGCATAAAGCACGCGATTATAATTCTTAATGCTGGGGTATTTACTTCATATGCGAGGGATCGATATTTGGTATATATTCTTAGAACTTGAATGCGAGGGATCGATTCAAGAGAAACTAGTGTGCATCAATAAGGGTAGACAATGATTTATGCATGATAATATTAATTGAAGATAAAAGGATAAGAATGATGAAATCCAATCCGACTTTCTCATAAGTATATTTCATTTTCGCTAAAGTTTAGTTACTTTACTTTACTTGCACCACCAAATGAAATCTCGCTCAACCTACTTGTACATAACTATTGAACTGCTTAATTCTATTTGGATTAACTGAGTAAGCTCAAGTCCCTATGGAGACGATCTTATACATTTTGAAACTTACAACGACACATCGGTGCGCTTACAGAAAATACCATAACAAGTTTCTTATTGCATGCCCCTCACATTACATACCTCTAAGTAAAGGTTTGTTATGGTCTCAGTTGTTAGGTTTGGATAATCTACTAACCATTGGAGGACCTATCATACCTTGGATTTTGATGTTTGCAAAAGTATCAAATTGTTGATGAACTAATGAGTTGTTGTTAAGTGAACAGGACTTACTTCGTAAAAGAGCTTGTTTATTATTATATCAACATCTACAACTCTAGTAAGTATATGTCTACTCTTAACTGGAAAATAGTTTTCTTAAAATATATTCAACGTCCAAAGCGTTGTTAAATCAACCACGCCCACTTATTTGAAAAGCCACCATTTACACACTGAGCTTCCCTTCTATATGTCGACTATACTTATATTTACTTATACATTTATTTGATATCATCACAAGTGATGTCGAACAAGGTACCAAAGGACAATGTTAGCTATAAAGGGATGTACACGTCCTCCCTTTTCATATTTTAGATTTGGCTCACTTTATTGGAAATTACTAACATTTGAAATCTAAGGAATGACAAAATAAAAGGTTTTTGTAAATTATCCCTCAAAGTTGCTTTGGTCGCAAAAGAGGAGCACATGTAGTTGTCTTTACCTTTATTCATATCCTCGTAATTTAGAGCACACCATGTGTTTTGCCTCCAAGTCGTGAGACAAAAATCATTTAAAGGCTCAACATTGATCTCATAACAATTCTTTATTGAAGTCTATAAAAGGCATTTCTTGCTCCAAAAACTAGTGTCAAAAGATTTTGAAGTGAAAAATGAGTACAAGTTCTCTAAAGCAAAACTTTGTATTTTTAGTGGACAATATACTCAACACTTAAACTTCTTTACTTTTTTCTATGCAAATTTATTTGTGTTAGAATTGAGGAAGATGAAACAAAGGAATCAAGAAGTTTGAAGCATATGAGTTTTGATGTTTTACATGCCCAATCAATTTGATGGCATATGTAATTTTTGTTAAGCTTAGTTCAGTTGATAAAGCTTTATAATCCTAATTAGCTTTTGATAATTCATGCATTCATACATTCATTTTATTAATTTAATCATGTGGTAATAAGAAAATTGATAGAAATTCAAAAAGGCAACTAGAAATTTTATAAAACAGTTTATCACTGCTTTAATCGATTACATAGTTGAAACAATCGATTACAACATGTGTGTGTTTTCTGGAAAAATGCCTTATGAACATTTTAATCGATTACCACTGGTTCGTAATCGATTAAATAAGCTTAACACAGAATTATAAAGTTTCTGTGATAATCGATTATCTTGAGAAATAATAGATTACATAAGCTTCTGCATAAATTTACACAACATGTTCATTTGGTTTAATCGATTACCAGATGTTCGTAATCGATTAAATGTGCTTTGATATGTTTTAGATATGGTCTGTGTTAATCTATTAAATGGGAACTTAATCGATTACCTGTGTGTATTAGAAAACCAAGTTCATCTGGAATAATCGATTACAAGATGACTTAATTGATTATTTTGTTCGTGACAAATTTCCAGATTCCTGATGAACACTTTAATTGATTATCTGGTTAAAATAATCGATTACAATAGTTAAAATAATTGATTACATTGACGAATTAATCGATTACAATTAGTTAAATCTGTTTTTATAAATAGAACAGTCTGGTCTAAGTTATTCATTAAGTGAAAAATAGAGATACTCATGCAAGCCTTGTGATACACATCTTCTAAAGCTCTTAAAAGTACTCAAGGCTGAGTTTAGTAAGAAAATGAAATATGATGAATATCATAGAGAGTTACTTGTGTTTTTAGTCATAATTCTCAAGGGTTGATGAATTGTTCAAGCTAGTGTTAAAGAAAGCATCAAGAAAGAGTATTATTCATCTATGCATATATTCTCAGATTGTTTGAATTATTCATATCATTGAATTAACTGAGGAATATAAGGTGATATCTTTCTTGAACCTTAAGTTTGATTTTTGATTGATATTTGCTTTGTTATTATGTTGTAATTCCATATAACATTTTTATTCTTCAAAGCTTTTTCTAGAAAGGTTTTTTAGAGGGAAGAACAAAGAGGGGATCTCTGGTTCTTGGTCTTTTGAAAAGTCTATAGGGTATAGATTTTGAATTTTACCTAGGGTGGGTAAGAGAGATCGGTTGTAAGCTTGTAAAGAACAAATATTTGTTATAGTGAAACTCTAACCAAGATTTGGTTGGAAGGAAAACTGGATGTACCCACAATTACCAAGAGGGTGTGAATTGGTTAAAACCTTGGTATTTTAAAAACTAATTCAAATCAGAATTCAGGATATTTATCACTTTCAAAACTAATAAATCTTTTTACTCAATCAAGTGTCTCGGCCCAAGAAATCAATAGATCAAAACAGAACTTGTTGAACAATGAATATGAATCAAAGAATCAAAGACCAATGAATAAGATGAGAGATAGAGAAATAGAATCAAAGACACAAGCAATTTATACTGGTTCACTTCACAACTTGAAGCTACATCCAGTTTTTTCTAATTCACTCTGAATTAGAGTTCCACTATTATAAATTTATGTTTTTACATGCAATTACAACATCTCCCTTTACCAACCCTAGATAAAGAATAGAAATCTAAAACCCTATTAGATTCTAAGAGACAAAGAACCAAAGAACACTACTCTGTTCTTCACACTAGAGAACCTTTCTCTAGATACAAGCAAGAACCCACTTTACAATAGTAAATTTACACAAAATTAAAAACGAAATTACAACCAGATTAAGGAGAGAGACAACCTGATGATCCAATGAATGTAATGTAGAATGAGATTACCAAATCATGTTGATCATTGAAATACAACCAGAACATTCTTTCCTTAATCTTGAAATGTATTCTTGCTCAAGGAATGATTCAAAGACACATGATTGATATGAAATAGAGCAAGAAGTAATTACGCACTGAAAGTCACTTTGGAAAGCTTAGAAGACTTGTGTGAGCTTAGAAATACGAATGGGTATAGTCTCTCAAAGTTAGAAAACAAGTCAAGCCTTCAGTCCTATTTATAACAGAATTTGTAACTAATTGTAATCGATTAAACGCGCCTGATAATTGATTAAAAATCTTATGTAATCGATTAAATTATCACTTAATCGATTAAAATGTCAAAGAAACTTTCTGGGTTTCAGTAATGAGCAAAATAATCAATTATCCCGAGCTGTAATCAATTAAGACAGAAAACTATGTTTCACAAAATGAACTGTGTAATCGATTATGAATTTTGGTAATCGATTAAATTAGAAAGTAGGCAATTTTTAAGTGAACTATGTAATCGATTACTGATAATGGTAATCGATTATCACAGCAAGGCTTAAAATAATCTTTTAACTATGTAATCGATTACACTAAGTAAGTAATCGATTAAAATCATCAAAAAAACAGTTTTCTTGTAAACAAAGGCCAAATAATCGATTATTCCGATGGGTAATCGATTACAATGTTCATAAAAAAATTTCCAAATAGAAAGAAGAACAAAATAATCGATTATATCAGTAAGGTAATCGATTAAACTAGTGAAAATAAATTTTTTCCAAAAACCTTTCACTCAGATTAAAATCTTAACCAAAATATAAAAGCTTTGTAATTTTTTATGAAAACCATTTAAGTTTATGAATGAATGAGTGAATGCAATGCATGGATCATCAGATTAGCCTTTCTCTTACACATAATACAATTAAACAACTTCAAGGCATCCAAGTATGTTGAAAGCTTAAAACCAATCTTGAATCAAATCCTTTTTTAATATTCATGATGCTCCCCCTATATCCAACAATTGAATTAGCTGAGGAATATAAGGTGATATATTTCTTGAACCTTAAGTTTGATTTTTGATTGATATTTGATTTGTTATTATGTGTAATTCCATATAACATTTATATTCTTTAAAGTTTTTTTTGGAAAGGTTTTTTAGAGGGAAGAACAGAGAGGGGATCTTTGGTTCTTGGTCTTTTGAAAAGTCTATAGGGCATATATTTTGAATTTTACTTAGGATGGGTAAGAGAGATCAGTTGTAAGCTTGTAAAGAACAAATATTTGTTATAATGGAACTCTAACCAAGATTTGGTTGGAAGGAAAACTGGATGTAGCCTCCGGGGTTGAGAGGTGAACCAGTATAAATCTTGTTTGTTTTAAGATTTAAGTTTGTGTTTCATTAAATTCTTGAAGTATAGAATTTGTTCATTACACAAACTTGGTTACTGCGCAAGAGTGATTTGATTAGTGAAGAAAATTATTTTTTTTATAATTGGTTTTGAAATATACGATCTTATTGAAAATCTTCCACTGTTATAAATTTTTAAAGGAAATTTTAAAACTCTAATGTAAAACCAATTCACCCCCCCTCTTGGTTATTTGCATAAGTGTTCATTATATTTTCAATTGGTATCAAGAGCTGGTTCTTGTAATTTGCTCAATATCTTTATAAAAATCTTTGACAATGAATACTAATCAAATAACATTCAAGGAGGGAGCCTTATTGAATAGACAACCTTTATTTGAAGGAGAACATTTCAACTTTTGGAAAAATAGGATGCAAATCTTCATCCAATCAAATGACCTGGGTGCTTGGAATTGTATTGAGAAAGGTCCTTTCATTCCTACCAAAATTGTTGATGACAAATCAATACCAAAAGAATGGGATGAAATGTCTGAAATAGAAAAGAAAATGGTTCAATATGATTTCAAGGCAAAGAATATGATAACTTCTGCATTATCTTCCGATGAATTTTTCAGAACTGTTAGGTGTAAAAGCGCCAAAGAAATGTGGGAACTACTTGAAGTTACGCATGAAGGTACTGATGATGTGAGAAGATCAAGGAAACATACTATCATTCATGAATGTGAAATGTTCAAGATGAGGGATGATGAGAACATCTCACAGCTTCAAACTAGGTTCACCCACATAGTGAATCACTTGCTTGAGCTAGGAAAAACTTTTGATGAAGAAGAGCTAAACATCAAGATTCTCAAATGCCTAACAAGAGATTGGCAGCCTAAAGTCACAACCATTAAAGAATCAAAGGATTTATTAAAAATGTCAATGGCAGCTATGTTTGGTAAGCTCCTAGAATATGAACTTGAATTATCTTAATTAACTCATAGTGCAGATGCAAATAAAAGGCATAAGAGTATAGCATTAAAAGTTGCACCTTCAAAGATTGAAAGAGAAGATTATTCAAGTAAAGATGATGATGATGAGAATATGAATCTCATAGTAAGGAAATTTACCAAGTTTTTGAGGAAGAATAAAAACAGAAGGCAACCACAACAAAAGAAAAGAAGTGACAGCACCTACAAGAACAACAACCCCTCCTCCATCACTTGCTTTGAATGTGGAAAGCAAGGACACATAAAGTCAGAATGTCCCTGTTGTGCGATTATAAGTGTACGACAAGTGCACCGATCATTTACAAGTAATAAAAGTGGGTAAGTAGAGTATCATTCTTCACAGGGATTGGAGTGAAATTCACAGTAATTATATGTCTAAGCGATTGGAAAGAAAACAGAAAATAAAGAAGAATTGTTTGGAGTTTGAATAAAACAGAAATTAAATAAGTGCAGTAAAATAATAATAAGAATGTTACCAATGGAAGAAACAATTGTGGTCAGGCATAATCCCCTTTGATTCCTACCTCTTTCACTTGACTGATTTAGTGGTTTAAGTTACACAATTAATAAATCTCTCCTAGATTCGTAAATCCTAGATAACTAGCGACTTAACCCTTTAATTCGATCGAGAATCCTAAGCCCTTAGTGATACTGTCAAATTAAGCATTTAGAGAATAAATCATAAGTGTTCTTGTAATGATTGCTCAGAGAATAAATCTTTCCTAATTTAGTTAATCCCTAATCCCTTAGTGAATTAACTCTTTAACCTGAATTGAAAACCTAATTCCTTAGTGAACTCTATCAGTTTAAGCATTCAAAAGACCATATTATAAAGTCTGCAGCCACGCATCCCTATCCCTAGGTGATGAACAACTGTTATTCTAAACAGGTCAGAAATTAGAATCCCAACGTCCCCATTGCGAACCCTAACCCTCAATACTTAGATAGAATGACCAATTCCAAATAAGAATAAACAATAAAAACAGAATAGAATAAAACAATCAAAACAACATTTATTGCTCAATACCAGTCAAGTTACAAAGGAGTTCACATCAGTTCATGGCCTTCCCACAATACAAGTTGAGCCTGCCATAGGCTTCAAGAAACCAAGAACTGTCAAATAAAACATTCTGCAGTGACCTAGCCTTGATTCTTGACTTCCAGAGGTTTAGAATGATGTATAGAAGTGTAGAGAGGTGTGGAATGGTGTGTTTTCTTCAGTCCAGAGCCTTTATTTATAGATAGATTTAATTAGAGTAACTAGGCCTATTTTCTGTGCCAATTTTGAAGTCAATCTTTTTAAATAAGGCAACAACGATTCCGTGGCGCGGATTGTGGCACTGATCGCACCACCAATTCGAATTCATGGCACTGATGGCGTGAATGTCCATGCGGATCGCGTGAGAGCTTCCTTCAGACCTTCTGGCGCGGATAGCGCAGATACTGGCGCGGACCGCGCCGTAGCTTCGATCAAGTGGCACTGGTAGCGTGGATGTCCGCGCGGATCGCGCGAATTATTCGTGTTGACTGCCTGTATTTTCTATCATGGCGCGAATCGCGCGAAACCTGGCGCGGATCGCGCCAGACTTTCACTTTGCTTTTCTTCTTCTTTTGGCCTGAATCTCCTCCTTTTAGCCCTGAAATGCACAAATGTAATGATATGAGATTTAAAACAAATATAATAACAAACTAACTAATAACTAATCTAATTCCTAATTATTTTATTAAAATATAACCTAAAACTATCCTAAAACTAAGATGTGTTTGCAACACACCAGTCCCTCATTAACAAAGAAGCCATAAGTTGAGAAGAGATCAAAAAGGGATGGAAAGCCTAGAAAAGCTTATATTGCTTGGGAGGACAATGAATCCACAAGTTCTGAATCCTCTTCAGAAAAAGAAGTTGAAGCTCACCTATGTCTTACATCTACCATCTGTGAAGAAGAAGAAACATCAAGTACAGAATCAGAGGTAAATTCTGAATTTGAAAATGCAATTGATGTTTTTCATGAGATGCATTGTGAAGCTCAAAAACTAGAAAAAGCAAACAACAAGCTTAAGAGTGACTTAAGATGGCATGTATCCAAGCTTGCTGAATTGCAAAAAGAACTTTGTAAATTGAATGAAGAACATGACAAGCTTCTTTCAAGTACAAGGAAAATGGATGTACATGCTCCTTAGCCAACTCTAAGGTTGATAAATACAATGAATTGTAGAAAGAATTTGATGAGTACAAGCTGAGTAAAGGAAAAGAAAATATGAGCTTGCAAACTGAAAATAGTTATTTGGTTGATTTGCTAAGAAGTATTACAAAGGCAAATGTTACTTAGATGAAATGCTAAGTGTTCAAAAATATGCTGGTGATACTTACGGTTTGGGATATAAACATGGTGCTAGAACTCTAATTAGGCTTATGTTTGTACCTCCAAAACATAAGTACCAAGGCAGCACAATCAACCAAATGTCTATCATAGATTTACTCATGCTAAAACATCAAAATCTCCAACTTGCAATTATTGTATGTTAATAGGTCATACTTTATATAAGTGCTTTGCTAGAAGGTTTTATGTTCCAAATGGTGAATGCATATGGGTTGAGAAAAGAAAGATAGCAACTAACCCCTTAGGACCCAACTTAAATTGGGGACCCTATTTCTCTTTTTAATTTGATTTGTGTAGATGTGTCTTAGAGCAAAATGATCAATATGGTACCGGAGACATATCCATGCTCACAGATGTAGTACTTGAAGAAAGAGGATATGTTATCTATGGGGACAACAATAAAGGCAGAATTATTGGGCAAGGCAACTTTGGAGACAACTTAACCACTAAGATCAAGGATGTGCTTTATGTTGAAGGGCTGAAACACAATTTACTAAGCATTAGTCAATTGTGTGACAAAGGTTTCAAAGTCACCTTCAACAATGAGACTTGCTTGATACATGAAGGAAAAAATGGTAAAGTTGCACATATTGGCAAAAGGAAGGGCAACATCTATGTTCTGTCCATTGACCATGTATTCATACATAAAACTGATTGCTTAATGAGTAAAGTAAATGAAACATGGTTATGGCATAGAAGAACATCTCATATTAACATACATCATCTCAACAAGTTAGTGAGGAATGACTTAGTAATTGGTCTACCTAAGCTTAAGTTTGAGAAGGACAAAATTTGTGAAGCATGTCAAAGAGGAAAGCAAACTAAAAATTCTTTCTAAAGTAAGAACATGATTTCTACTTCTAGACCTCTTGAATTGCTTCACATGGACTTATTTGGTCCTTCAAGAACCATGAGCATAGGAGGATATTATTATGGACTTGTTATAGTAGATGACTATTCTAGATACACTTGGACATTGTTTATTAGATCCAAAAGCCAAGCATTCACAACTTTTAAGAAACTATCCAAGTTAATTCAAAATGAAAAGGACTGTAATATTGTTTCAATTAGGAGTGACCATGGTAGTGAATTCCAAAATGAACACTTTGAAAAGTTTTGTGAAGATTTTGGAATTAATCACAATTTTTCAACTCTAAGAACACCACAACAAAATAGTGTTGTGGAGAGGAAAAATAGATCACTTGAAGAAGGAGCAATGACTCTTCTAAATGAAACAAAATTACCTAAGCATTTTTGGGTAGATGCTGTGAGCACAATTTGTTATACCTTGAATAGAATTATCATAAGGCCTATTTTGAAAAAAAACCCTTATGAAATCTATAAAGGAAGGAAACCAAACATTTCTCACTTTAAGGCATTTAGCTGTAAATGCTTTGTTTTAAACAATGACAAAGATAATCTTGGCAAATTTGATTCAAAAGCTGATGAAGCCATCTTTCTTGGATATTCCTTGCAAAGTAAGGCTTATAGGATCTTCAACAAGAGAACCTTGTGTGTTGAAGAATTTGTGCATATTGTATGTGATGAATCTAACCCTTCTTTAGAAGAAGTTTTAAGTGACAATGATGCAGAAACTAGTAAGCAAGAAGAAGATGAAGCACAACTAGATTCCAATCAAGAAGTAGCCACACCTAAACACAAAGATTGAAGGACCACAAGAGATTTATCATTGGACAACATAATTGGTGATGTATCTAAGGGAGTATCTACTAGATATTCTTTAAGAAATCTTTGTTGCACTATGGCTTTTGTATCACAAATTGAACCAAGTAATATTGAACAAGCCTTATTAGATGAACATTGGTTAATTGCTATGCACGAGGAGTTAAATCAATTTAAAAGGAATAATGTTTGGGAACTAGTCCCTAGACCTTCCACTCATACACCTATTGGCACTAAGTGGGTTTTTAGGAACAAGCTGGACGAAAGTGGCATCATAATAAGAAACAAATCTAGATTGGTTGCAAAGGGTTACAACCAAGAGGAAGACATTGATTATGATGAAACTTATGCTCCAATTGCTAGACTAGAGGCCATAAGGTTACTTCTTGCATATGCATGTATGTTGAACTTTAGATTGTTTCAAATGGATGTGCAAAGTACATTTCTTAATGGTTATATTGATGAAGAGATATATGTTGACCAACCTCCTAGTTTTGTAGATCATTAATATCCTAACCATGTGTATAGATTGAGAAAAGCATTATATGGATTGAAACAAGCTCCAAGGTCTTGGTATGAGAGCTTGAGCAAGTTCTTGCTTGATCAATCATTCACAAAAGGAGAAGTGGATAAAACCTTGTTCATCAAAAGAAGAGACAAAGACATACTCTTGGTACAAATTTATGTTGATGATATTATTTTTGGTTCCACTAATCATTCCTTGTATAAAGAATTTTCAGCTAGCATGCAGAATGAGTTTGAAATGTCTATGATGGGAGAGCTCACATTCTTCCTAGGACTACAAATTAAGCAAATGAAGAATGGAACTTTCCTTAGCCATTCAAAATATTGCATAGAAATGTTAAAGAAGTTTGACATGGAAAATTGCAAAGCTGCAGCAACACCAATGGGAACTTCTACTTACCTATATTCAGATGAAAAAGGGAAAAGAGTTGACGAGTCAAGATATAGAGGAATGATAAGATCATTGCTTTATCTTACAACAAGTAGACCTGACATTATGTTAAGTGTTTGCTTGTGTACTAGATATCAAGTCAATCCTAAAAAGTCTCATCAAACTGCAGTGAAAAGGATCTTAAAGTACCTAAAGTCTACACCAAAAGTGGGGCTTTGGTATCCAAAAGGTACAATAATTAGCTTAATAGGTTACTCTGACTCTGATTTTGTAGGATGCAAATTGGATAGAAAGAGCACAAGTGGTACTTGCCATCTATTGGGAAGCTCTTTAATTTCTTGGCATTGCAAAAAGCAATCATGTGTAGCCTTGTCAACAACTGAAGCTAAGTACATATCAACTGGAAGTTGTTGTGCTCAAAGTTTACGGTTGAAGCAACAACTCCAAGATTTTGGTGTGGAACTTCAACATATTCCACTTCTATGTGATAATACAAGTGCTATCAATATCTCAAAGAATTCAATCATGCATTCCAGGACAAAACACATAGAGATAAGACATCACTTTATCAGAGATCATGTGCAAAAAGGTAACATTAAAATTGAGTTTGTTGATAGCAACAATCAATTGGATGATATTTTTATCAAACCTTTGGATAGAGATAGATTCTTCACTTTAAGAAACATGCTTGGTATATTGGATGAATCTAGTATATGTTGATTGAAATTCCTGTGCTAGTTACTCTGTTAATGAATGGCTTGAATATTGTGCGAAAGATATTAACTCAGATTGGAAAATGAATACATGTTAAATGCTGCTAAAATATGTTGTTTTAAGAAGTAAAGCTGATATAATCGATTACTATAAACTCTTAATCGATTATTTACTCATCTGATGCTTCTATAAAATAAGTCAAAGCTGTTGTAATTGATTAAACCATTGAAATAATCGATTATTCACAACTCGAGTTTCTCAAATTTCAAGTTCACTCTGGAATAATCGATTAAATCGACGAATTAATCGATTACATGGAATCTCTGATCTTTTCCAAATTTTGAACAAGTCTGTAATAATCGATTACTTTATCGAATTAATCGATTATTTGAGTCTTGCTTGTCTGAGAAGTCTGTCTCACTTTGCTTTAATCGATTATCTCCAATTATAATCGATTACACTTCGTCTTCTATAAACCACCTGTGCTGACATAATCGATTACCCTGCATTTTAATCGATTACATCATTTCTTAGAAGTGAAATTTTGAATGAAATAATCGATTACATAATAAAATAACCGATTATTTAAGTGGTTACTGCAAAAAATCTGACAGTTTTGAAACTGCCCAATTGCAATAAACCACGATTTGATAGAATCTAAGCCTTAATGGTAGTGATTAAGGGTCACAACAACTATATTTTTCGAATTCTCAACTGCCCATTACTTTCAAATAGCCTCTAAATAGAGACCTTTTGAGACTTACAATCTCACATCTTCAAACCTTGCCATTCTTCTACTCTCTGTCTCTATTCTAACTCTGAGAACACTTGCTTTATAAGTTATTTTTCTTCCAATTTCTTAAATTCGTTTCCATTACTTTCTCATAATGTCTGCCTCCAAAAGGGTCAAAACCTCAAAGAGAAAAGCTCAAGCCAAACCTTCAAATCCAATAGTAAGTAGGCTTGATCATTGGTTCACCAATGAAGCTGACAAAATGAACTACCTACAGTTCAATGCTACAAAGCTTCTCTGCCCTCCAAAGTTCTTGAACCTTGGATGGTTCACTGAACAAGGATTTCATGTTGGATATAGGGGGAGCATCATGAAGAGTGAAAGACTTTGTTTCAAGAAATGTGTTTTGAGCTTTCAATATGCTTGAAGTTTTGTAATTGATTCAAGTGTAAGAGAAAAGCAATTTGATTGATCCTTGCATTGCATTGCATTCATTCATTATTAAGCTTAAATGGTTTCCATTAAATCATCAAAGGTTTTATCTTTTTGGTTAAGGTTTGAATCTGATTAAAAGGTTTTTGGAAAAATGTTTTTCTTACTATTTTAATCGATTACTTAATGATATAATTGATTATTCTGTTCTTCATTCAATCTGAAAAAACCTTTATGAACAAATTAATTGATTACCTATCGGATTAATCGATTATTTGACCTTTGATTGAAAATAAACTACTTTGTTAAAGGTTTTAATCGATTACTTAGTGTAATCGATTACATAGTTAAAAGATTATTTTAAGCCTTGTTGTGATAATCGATTACTATTATCAGTAATCAATTACATAGTTCATTTGGAAAATGCCTGCTTTCTAATTTAATAGATTACCAAAATCCGTAATCGATTACATAGTTCATTTTGTGAAACATAACTTTCTGTCTTAATTGATTACAATTCAATTTAATCGATTATTTTGCTCGTTGCTGACACCCAAAAAGTTTCTTTAACATTTTAATCGATTAAGTGATAATTTAATCGATTACATAAGAATTTTAATCGATTATTAGGCGTGTTTAATTGATTACAGTTAGTTACAAATTTTGTTATAAATAAGATTGAAGGCTTGGCTTGTTTTACAACTTGACTGCTTCGTATTTCTGAGTATATGCAAGCCTTCTAAGCCTTTCAAAGTGATTTTCTCAGTGTTATTACTTCTTGCATCATTCAAAACATCAATGGGTCTTTGAATGAATGTTGAGCAAGAAACTTTTCAAGGTTAAGGAAAAGCATGGTCTGATTTAGTTTTCTATTCAACCTGACTTGGTAATTCATGTGCATTACATTCATTGAATCATCAGGTTGTCTCTCTCCTTAATCCTTGTGTGTAAATTTGGTTTTGAATTCCTGTTGTAATTGGCTATTGTAAAGTGGGTTCTTCTTGCTTGGTTCTAGAGAAGGGTTCTCAAGCTCAAGAACAGAGTAGTGTTCTCTGGTTCATGCTCCTTAGAATTCTAATAGGGTTTTAGATTTCTATTCTTTATCTAGTCTTGATAAAGGGAAGAGTTTTGTAAAAGCTTGTAAAAACAGAAATTTATATGGTGAAACTCTAATCTAATGTGGATTAGAAGAAACTGAATGTAACTTCTGTTGTGAAGTGAACAAGTAATTATATTACACACACTCTTATATCCTCTCTCTCTATGAGTTAGAATAATTATTTTGAATGTGAATATTTTTAAGTATTATTTTTCAAGGTGATTGTTTTTAAGATTTTTTCTTCATTGGGAATGTTTTTAGGTATTTTGCTCAACCTATTATTTATTTTGATATATTATTTTATATTATTATTTGTAAATTGAATTTCAATATTTTTAAAAGAAATTAATCAAATTATCAATTATTTAAAATAATTTTAGATCATAGTTTAAATTATTTATCATATACTTAAAATAAAAAAATTGATTGATTATGAATTTTTAATAATATAAATTATATAGTTAAAATATTTATTAACTATAAATTTATTATATTAAATTAGAAAAATGAAGATATGACGGAAAATAAATATCACTAGTTAGCTAAACAAATATGTTTTTGGCAATAAATGGAAGTGGTTACACGTGGATATAGAGTCTCTTTTTTGTCCCTGAAGGAACGACCATTTCGAAACCCAGCCCATCCATCGCTGGTCTTCTTCCTTCCTTTGTTATTAGGGTTTCCGGAATCTCCAACACCTCCTCCTTCTCCGTCTTGGATTTCAATTCATTTCTGTTGATGGTTCAGCTGATGAAGAATTCTCGGAAGCCCGAAACGGCGTCGTCCGTGAAGTTGGAGATCGTTGAGGACCCACTGGAAGAAGAGCATGGCCCCCTCAACAAGCGCTGCAAACCCTCAGCCTCGCCTCAGCCTCAGCCTCAGGTTTTGTATTTCGTAACCTTCCTTTCTATCTTCCTTTCAATCGCTCGCTAGATCGCGTTTTTAGGAACTCCTGGAGTGACCCTTTTTTTTTTGGGGCAAATGGTAGTTTTGTTAGCAGAGAGGATCGAACCCGGGACCTTTCCCGTCTTTCTTTCTCCCTTGACCATCTAACCTACCTTATATCTCTCCACTGCTTGAGTGACCTAACTTGCATTCAAACATATATTTATTTATTTATTTATATTATTTTCTCGCATTCATTAACATGTCATCTGCATTATTGCCTAGCTCTTAGTTTTCGGAATCATGGAACAAGTGCTTTGTTTGTTCACGAGAGATGTTCAAATTATGTGGCTCGTTTGTTTTTTTAACTTGTTATTCCTCTCCTTCCTGTGGTTGCGTGCGTGCTTGCAATCATTTTAGCAATGGAATGCTTCCGATGATGGTTCTGTCAGTTCTCCTTCCCATCTGAACATACTCGATGAGCCGAGCCCCTTGGGTTTGCGCCTCAGGAAGAGCCCGTCTCTGTTGGATTTGATTCAGATGAAGCTTTCTCAAGGAAGTGCACAGGAGAACGAAGATTTAAGCTCCGGAGCCAAAAGGGAGAGCAGGTGTGGCACTGCTGCTGCGGCAGCGTCTGGTGCCGGTGCCGCTGACAAGCTCAAAGCTTCAAACTTCCCCGCTTCGCTTCTGAGGATTGGTTCGTGGGAGGTATATTCCAGATGCTTTGTGTTGCTGCTGCTATGATTAGGAAATGTGTTTTCGTTGATCAACTTTTATTTACTAGCTGAAGGTTCTCTTTGTGGCAGTATAAATCAAGATACGAGGGTGACTTGGTGGCAAAGTGTTACTTTGCTAAACATAAGCTTGTTTGGGAAGTTCTTGAAGGTGGTCTAAAGAGTAAAATAGAAATTCAGTGGTCAGATATCATGGCACTTAAGGCACATTGTCCTGATAATGGGCCTAGCACATTGACTGTTGTGGTAATTTAATTCTCTATTTTAGCCTCCTGAATAGTTCTTTAAGATGCATAGGTCTATGTATGCATTAGAGTTTGGTGTATCATTTTTTAATTTCTGTGTTGCAGCTTGCTAGGCAACCTCTTTACTTCAGGGAGACTAATCCTCAACCTAGAAAGCATACGCTATGGCAGGCAACAGCAGATTTTACTGATGGACAGTCTAGTAATCATAGGTATATTCTTTCACTGTTTTCCTCAAATATGTGGATGTGGGTTCAGCTGTTAACTATTGAAAAGTTTGACTGTTTTATTATTCATTCATCATATATAACCGTTCTTAAATATTGCTGATGGGAAATTTGAGAAGGCAAATACACAAGCGTGTGAAGCAGAAGCATACTGAAGTAATCCACCAAGGGAGGTCTAGTGCCATTTGATATGGTATTTTGTGTACACCAGAGACCTCATTATGTATCTTTTGAAGCATTCTAATCTTTAACTTAAAAAAAAAAAATCATTTTTTAGGGAGGATGGCTGAGGCTAAGTTTTGCAGAATTTTAAGTCTGATGAGTTTTTACTATGTGTTTAGGTCTTACTTACAAGGTTGTGATGTCTGAAAACTTGATCTTGTGGTTTGTAGGTTGCATTTTTTGCAATGCCCACAAGGGCTGTTGGCGAAACATTTTGAAAAGCTTATCCAGTGTGACATGCGTCTTAATTTCTTAAGCCAACAGCCGGAGATAATTTTGGATTCACCACATTTTGACACACAACCTTCTGCTTTTGAGGACCCAGACAATCCAAAAGATCACGATCTGCTTCAAGTCAGTGGTAAAGGATCCTCCACGTCTTGTTATCAAGACAGTGGATCACCTCAGGCTTCCCTGTCATCATTTAAGATTGAACACAATGATCCTCTTGGAATGACATTGGATAGTCTCCCACGAGATGCGCCTTCACCCAGTTCAGGTACTTATATTAAGGATCTAGTTCATGTTCCCTTCTGTTTCATGTTCATGCTATTGGTGTACTGTTCACATAGTAGTATCATGGAATTTGACTTTGGTTTTCCTCATCTCTCTCTTCCTTGTATTTCAATGGGATTTTCTCAGTAGACATTCTGACTATATTGTTAGATATCTGAAGCTACTTTAAAGTATGTCTGTCCCATGATTTATGTGGTGGTTTTTTTTTGGCTTAATTGTTTCATTTGTCTGTCTTTTTATATACAAGTTATGGAGTGTACTTCAATTGAAGGGAGTACAAGCTCTGAAACTGATTCGAAGGGCCCAAGAAATGGGGATCAGATAAAACTTCCTGGACTTCGACCTTCTATGTCAGTGAGTGATTTTATTGGCCAAATTGAACTCTGCCTGTCACAGCAAATAACCTCTGGGAATCCACCATTTTCTGATCGAGGATCAGAGTACAAGGAGATCCTGGAAGACATTGCACAACATCTTCTTACTGACAATCAGGTTGCAACAACTTCTGATGAAAAATCACTCATGTCAAGGGTCAATTCTCTCTGCTGTCTTCTGCAGAAGGACTCTGTTACAGTGCAGAATTCTCATTTTACTGAAGATGGTACTGTTGAAGGACCTGATGATGGAAAAGATGTCAAGCCTGCTGTGGAGGAATCAAAGGACGCTTCTGGTGGCAAGCAAGAACTAGGCATGTCTAGGAAAGACTCGTTTAGTGATTTGCTTCTCCACCTTCCTAGAATCGCATCTCTTCCAAAGTTCTTGTTTAACATATCAGAAGAGGATGGTGACAGTCATGCCAGATAGTTATTCTCATATTTGGAATTTCAAATTGGGCAAGTATGGAGCTACCTAGCAGTGTCTAGCTGCATAGGGGATATTTTATGTCTTTGTAGACATGTGCAAGTTTAATTTCTACCCTGGGAACTACTGGGATTTGGAAAAGTTGTTTTAATGAAGAATCCTGGTAAAGCCCATGTATAAATTGTCAAGTAGATGTGTTAGCTCTGTATTTGTTATTTTATTTTATTGTTTGATTTCTGGGTGTTATGCACAACTGATGTCTGATTGTAAGTAAATCATGTGTTGCCTGGTCAATTATGGATTGTATCCATGTCTTCCCTTGGAATAGATAAGATCGTAAAGCTGTAGCTGATATTATCACTGGCAAGCTCAGTTTGCATAAATCTAATAATATAATAAGATCGTAAAGATTTAATCTCATTCACCAGTCAGTTCAGTTTCTGGCTTTACAAATTCCTTGCCTAGTTTTCGAATGTTAATGTTACTAGCGTTTCTTTTTGTCTATACACATAATATTTGAGGCTTTTTGTTGCCCAGGGGTCAATTCGCCTTCAATGCAAACAAGACACTTTTTTCTTTTTCACAAAACCATTATTCACTGTTAAAAAGTTTTCTTCACGGAATTGGACGCTTGATTTTGTAGATAAAATTTAGGTTTAATTACTGTTTTAATTTTATAATTTATTTTTATGTTCAATTAAGCTCTTTATTTTTTTAAAAAAATTAGTTCAATTTAATCTTTTTTTATATTTGCTTTGATAATTTTGATAAATGGGATTGAATTTGATTTAAAATGAGACTAAATTGAATCCATCTTAAAACGTAAGGAACCTAATTGAAATTTAAAAAAATAAAAGAATCTAATTAAATCATTTAAAAAAATTATAGGTCTTAATTGATTCTTTTAATAATAAGAGGATCAAATTCAACTTAGAAATTAAATTAGAGAACTAAAATCATAATTAAAATCTAAAATTTATTTGTTCTCACACACCTTTATTTGACAGGTTAATGTTATATATATATATATATATATATATATATATATATATATATAATACCATGGCATAACCATTTTATATCATTCACATCAAGCCTTTGGTGGTAATCTAGATAATTTATTTTTTCAACTACCAAATTCAAATTTGTTAATGCAAAATTTCTATCGTTTCTAACCCCCACCCATTTGAGTAGTGTATAAGGATATTAATTGGGTTAACCCACTAAAAAATGAGTTGTGTTGGATTGAACCCATATTTTTTATTTGATTAAAAATTTTAATCCATCTCAACCCATGTCGGGTTGTGGATTAGGTTAGGTTGGCTCGTCAATCCATTATTTTAAATCAATTATTTTGGTTGTCTATTTTTTTCCTTCAAATTTTATAATCAAGTATAACTAAAAAAGTGGTAATATGTGATTAAAACTAGTAAAAAAAAATCTAATATCTAATATACCTATATACCTATATAAAAAGAGACTACCGACACAATTACCAAATTAGACACTATCTATTATTGACACTTGGCAAAAAATAGGGATCAAATGGTAATTGGACTTAAATTCCCTAAATGCACCCCTTTTTAAAAAGTGCACTCCAATATTCTCAAATTAAAACTTGTTAATTGCACACCCTTTTTTATAAGTGTACTCCAATATTTTCAAATTAAAACTTACTAATTGCACCCCTTTTTGATAAGTAAATTAATATTTTTTTAAAATCTTAAATACTCATTATATCATTTATTTCATTCCTCTCACACGTTATCTCTTTAATACGTAGAAAGAGACTACCAACACAATTACCAAATTAGACAATATATATTATTGACACTTGGCAAAAAATAGGGGTAAAATGGTAATTGGACTTAAATTTCCTAAATGCACCCCTTTTTAAAAAGTGCACTCCAATATTCTCAAATTAAAGCTTGTTAATTGCACACCCTTTTTTATAAGTGTACTCCAATATTTTCAAATTAAAACTTACTAATTGTACCCCTTTTTGATAAGTAAATTAATATTTTTTTTAAAATCTTTAATACTCATTATATCATTTATTTCATCCCTTTCACACGTTATCTTTTTAACACGTAGCCAGTCGTACAAGCCAGTTACGAAAATACATCCCAATATTATTTTAATTTTTCCTTTCAAAAAGATTTTAAACCACTGGTGATATAGTAATTCCTCTCTTATTTACTTAACAACTGTCTAGAAAAGTGCAGTGATTTCCTTTCATTTTATGTTATGATTTTTATAATCTCCTACTCTGGGTCCTTCATATTTCTCAATATTGTTGGTTCTCATCTTAATTGACTTAGTCTAATTATTGACATGTTTGCACAAGCGTAATAACAGATGGAGTCTTAAGAAGATCCATTGTTTAAGGTCTGATTTCAACATAGGTGTATTATCACAAGAAGAAAAAATTATTATTGAACTCCTCTTCTTTCTTTCTCTTATTAATTTACTTGACAATTGTCTAAAGTGCAGTGGTCTCCTTTCATTTTATGTTATGATTTCCACAATTTTCTCCTCTGGGCCCTTCATATTTCTCAATGTTGTTGGTTCTCACCTCAATTGGCTGAGTCTAATTATTGGCAAGTTTGCACGGGCACAAGCGTGACAAAAGATAAAACCTTAAGTGGATCAATTGTCTATGGCCTCATTTCAACAGAGGTATATTATCACAAGAAGAAAAAATTATTATTGAACTTCACTTCTTTCTTTCTCTTATTGTTGTTGCACATCCATTTTGTAATTAATAAACAATACTAGATCTTGCAATTTTTTAAATATTTTTCCAGTCTAGATGATATGTGTTGGATACAGGGGAAGCTTTATGAAGTTTGGAAGTCTTTGATTCAAGATTGGTTTTGAGCTTTCAACATGCTTAAAAGACTTTAAGACTTGGAATTGAAATATGATGTAAAAGGAAAGCTATCTGATTGATCATTGCATTCATTCATTAATTTAACTAAGTGTTTTTCACTAAAATCAAACAAAGCTTTTAACATTTAACTAAGGTTTTAATTGAATTGAAAGGTTTTTGGAAAAATAAGTTTTTCACTGTTTTAATCGATTACATAAAAGTGTTAATCAATTATTTTGTTCTTCGTTCAAATCTGGAAAACCTTCATAAACATTTTAATCAATTACCTATCGGTTTAATCGATTATTTTACCTTTGCATAGGAATGAACTGCTTTGTTATGAATTTTAATCGATTACTGAACTTCCGTAATAGATTATTTAGTTAAAATCAATTTTAAAGCCTTCCTGGAATAATCGATTACCAGGAACTGTAATCGATTATTTAGTTCAAATTGAAATTCATGTTTTCCTGACTTAATCGATTACCATATCTATTAATCGATTACACAGTTCACTTTGAGAATAAGTATCTCTATGTTAATCAATTACAGCCCGTATTAATCGATTATTTTGCTCATGGTGAAAACCCAAAATGCTTCTAGAACACTTTAATCGATTATATTTTAATTTAATCGATTACACACTCATTTTAATCGATTATTTGGAGCGGGTAATCGATTACAGTTAGTTACAACTTTATGTTATAAATAGAAATGAAGCTTGACTTGTTTTGTAACTTGATCAATTCGCATTTTTGAGTATACACAAGCTTTCTAAACACTTCCAAAGTGATTTTCTAGATTCTATGAGTTCTTGCTTCATCTAAAACATTCATGGGTATTTGAGTGATTCTTTAAGCAAGAAATCTCTTTCAAAGGTTAAGGAAGAAGGATGTTCTGAGATTGTTTTTGTCTTTCAACCTGATTTGTTCATTCATTTGCATGTCATTCACTGGGTCATCGGGTTGTTTCTTTCCTTAACTCATTGGTTGTAATTCTGTTTTTGAATTATGATAGCCATCATTTGTTCATCTAGAAATGACTCATTGATCACCAATTCAGGCCCATCTTGCAAATTTTCAGCTTGAATCCTCGACAAATGGTTTGCAACTTTGTTCTCCACTCCAGCCTTATCTCTTATTTCTAAGTCAAACTCTTGGAATAAGAGCATCCAACGCAGCAAGCGTGGCTTGGCATCCTGCTTAGTCAATAAATACTTAAGAGCAGCATGGTCAGTGAAAACAATGACTTTAGACCCAATCAAATAAGGCCTAAACTTGTCCAATGCATATACCACAGCTAGCATTTCTTTTTCAGTGGTGGCATAGTTATTTTGTGCCTCATTTAAAATCTTGCTAGTGTAGTATATAACATGTAAAAGTTTATCCTTACGCTGTCCAAGGACAGCCCCTATGGCATATGCGCTTGCATCGCACATTAGCTCAAATGGTAAGTTCCAATCAGGGGCTGTGAGGACTGGTGCAGTTGCTAGCCTTTCTTTCAGCACATTAAAAGCATTTAAACAATCAGTATCAAAGTTGAATTCAGAGTCTTTGTCCAACAATTGGCTAAGAGGCCTAGCTATCTTAGAAAAATCTTTGATAAATCGCCTATAAAACCCCGCATGGCCTAGAAAACTATGTACACCATTCACATTAGCGGGTGGAGGCAATTTTTCAATCAACAAAAGTTTAGCCTCATCAACCTCAATCCCCTTGGAGGAGATCTTGTGACCCAAGACAATACCATCACATACCATGAAATGACACTTTTGTCAGTTATATGGTGGCAGAATTATCTTGATAGGAAAAGAAAAAGCAAGATCAAATCTTGATAAAAATTAAAATGAGACGCGAGCTCACACATAAGTTCTTACCAAACTTTATTATCGAGATAACTTTATTCTAATTGTCCAAATTGTAAAGTTATCACTATCATTGAAGGAGAAGTTCACAAGGCAATGAAGAAAATATAGAGACAATAGTGAATTATTGCTGATTAGACAAAGCCTATACAAATCACCGACTAGACTTCATAGTTTTTTAATTTTAAAAAAAGGATAAGTCGATCGACTTAAAAAAGAAATTAAAATATTGATTTCTTCAAAACAAAGAAAAAAATAGATTAAGAGTACTTATTTTTTATACTTACATATCATGTATATTTTTATTGCCAATCTTATTTATTCTCTAGTGATAGGAAAATGTTTGAAAGACATCACAATACTATTTAACACTCAATGAGAAAGAGAAAAAAGATATAACAAATTAAATATTATAAAATTTATGATATAATAAAAAGAGAAAAATGATAAATATTAACGAAGTGTTTAAAATTAAGAAATTTTATGTATCACTATTGTGACTATGCATCTTTATTCAATAGATTAATAAATTGAAGAGGGCATGGTCAACTTTGCTTTGAAATATCTCAACATAAAATATGAAAACAACAAAATTTTCAAGTTGTACGGAAAGTTGATTTGAAAAATATCCAAGAGGATGAAATCATGAAAAAGCCAATTATCGAATAGCTTGGTGTGGTGAATTTGATTGATGCTTTTTAATCTGCTTTACATTACTTGTTATCAATTCTGCTAGTTTTTGTGTTGTTCTTTAATCTTAGCTTGTATTTTCATATGTTTTAATTGTTGCATGCAAACTGTTCGATAAAATCCCCCTTACTGTTATTAGTGATTTGAAGCTAGAACCATATCCGACCTAGGTTAATCCTGTACTACAGAATTAGCATAGTTAATTTGTTTTGGAGCGTTTCGGCGAACGCATATCAGTGTTGCAAGGGGCCTCCATCTTCTGCTATCAATCTCCATGGTGAATTCTGGATATTCATCATCCCTCAGCTGAACTCTCTGTTCTTTGAGGAATGACCAATTTTTGATGACTTCAAACTACTTTTGGTGTTCCTTAGTACAGAACCTCTATGTAGCAAATATAAAATCTGTAGGAAGAATCGAGCTTGGTCCTTCTCCTGCATGCCTGGCTCTATTGGTAGACAGCTTCTTGGGAGCCATCTGAAAAGCATCTCAACAACAAAAATAAATATGATAATTCTTAGTAGCCAAAATTCCAAGATAGACTTTGAGATTGCTAATTCATATTTGATTAAGTCAATAGATCATGATGCAATGGGCAGCAAGCATTTAGATCAACAACTACCTATTCTTTTGCAAATGTGCAGTAAAATTTCAGCCTTTAATTCATATGATTTATTCAACCAATTTGGAACAATTTCACACTTATTACTCCAAAGGTTCATTTCAAACAATTGTATGCTTTTATGAAGAATCAATCTAAGTGCTTTAAACTTTGAAAATAAGGTTTTGTCATTTTAATGAAAATTTTAAAGTTATACACAAAGGGCTATTCTCATGAACTATTAAAGTCTAGCATACATTGAAGCTTTCTAATACATTCAGGGAGTAATTTTCATGCAAAAATAAAGAAGAAAAACATGGTTGTTTTCATTGAGGAATTTCACCAAACAATTGGTGTGCACACATTTTGGTTATAAAAATGAAGAGTTTTTGCACATAGACTACACCAAAATTTCAACAAAAGACATAGAAGTAGAGAAGAAGTTCAACATTATAGACCAAGCACAAAAGCATAGAAACAGCAGAATCATATAGTGACTTATTTGACCTAAGTTTAGAGAAAAATAACAAAAACTACAACTAAAATTGTAACAAGAAACCTAAATAGAAATATGTAAGCTGTATGAACAATATGATACTTACATGACTTGTGGAAATGAGGGATGAATGAAGCGCTCGGGCAAGTTTGGGAGAAGAGTAAGGTGTAATCACAGCAAGGAAAAATGTAAGAGATGAAGTGATTTGAAAATTTTGGGTGAAATTCGATTTTCACTTTGCTGGTTTTGTGTTATAGGCCTATGCTCGCCCAGACTAGTATTTTACTCATGGTTCACTTGCCTGGGCGAGTTAAACACCAATTTTTTTTTATAGTAAAATTTTAATGTTTCTTACTAATCTTAACATACCTCATCCTATATTTAAACAAACTATGTATTTAAATAATAATAAACATAAAAAGAAAGGTTTAGAATATACTAGGTTGCCTCCTAGAAGCGCTTCTTTAACGTCATCTTAGTTGGACACTTTTGTAGCTCAAACTTCTTGCAATTGAACCTCATTGGTGAGTCTTTCAACATCACCACCTAAGTAGTGTTTGACTCTGCTACCATTTACAGTCCAAGTTCTTTTCGTGACTGGATCTTCAAAGGCTACAGCTCCATGTGACATTACTTCCTTGATGATGACAGGTCTAGACCACTTGGATTTCAGCTTACCTGGAAACAATTTTAATCTAGAATTAAATAACAAAACTTGTTGTCCAGGCTAAAAATTCTTTTTCAAAAGCTTTTGATCATGATAGAATTTAACTTTCTGCTTATAAAGTTTAGAATTTTCATAAGCTGAAAACCTCAATTCCTCAAGCTGGAGCTTCCTCTGTTCACCTGTTGTGGTAGGATAAAAATTTAGAAACTTTAATGCCTAGAAAGCTTTATGTTTTAATTCAACATGTAAATGGCAAGATTTGCCATAGACCAATTGGAAGTGTGTCAGTCCTGTAAGAGCTTTGTATGCTGTCCTGTATGCCCACAAAGTTTCGTCTAGCTTTTGAGACCAATCATTCCTTGATTGGACAATTGTTTTTTCTAAAATCTTTTTGATTTCTCTGTTGGAAACTTCAGCTTGCCCATTGGTCTGGGGGTGATAAGGTGAAGCCACCATGTGTCTGACATTGTAGTGTTGGAGAACCGTTTTAACTTGGACGTTGCAAAAATGAGATCCTCCATCACTTATCAATACTCTTGGTGTTACAAACCTTAAAAATATGTTTTTCTTTAAGAAGCGAATGACTGTCTTTGCATCAACATGTTGTGCAGCTATTGCTTATTGTAACACCCCGTAGGCCTCCGGTGCGTTATCATTAATAATATCAGTTAAGCGCTTAAATCATTATATATAAAAAAAACTCAGCGGAAGCACATAATCGCTTTTCTTGATTCATTATGCATGGAATAAAAGCACCTCACAAAAAACATAAACACAAGACAGATATTTCACACCTCTGCTGATCCAGTTTCTCACACAGTACACATATAGGTAGATAAACAGAAACATTACAAGTATACTCAGGAGAAACATCAAATATCATATCAACATCAGTCCTGTATATACATATATACAACAGTCTCACACCACACCATGGTGATACAAAAGAATATATGCCCTCACCGAGGGTATACAGAACTGTACATAACTCCGGTGTACACACACCAGCCCTTATCAAGGGTACAAAATAGAATCAAAATAAAACTGAGCCTTCAAGCTCCCTCTGCTGCCACTGGCCAAGCAGACAAGTCTCCACTAGGCTCTCCTGCCCTGAGACTGCTCTCCTCTTCCAGAAGAGTCACCTGTAAAGATAAATCCCCAAATGGGGTGAGATACACATCTCAGTAAGCTCAGGGTCCTTGGAGGAATCTCCTCTACCCTGGCCCACTTTCCATGAAACACACATCAGGCAATTACAACAATTGGCCCACTGGCCAGGCCCTCTGGCCCTCATAAAAATATGAGCAAGTCATCTTGCTCCATACATGGCGGATATCATCAACGCCTGACGGATATTATCAACGCCCACATCAGTGTGAGACCGGAAACTCACACCCGTGCCATCCCATTAGGTGCTACCCCTTCGCATGGATGCATGTATATGGTACCTCCGAGAATAGAAGGAGCTGCCTCCACTTCTATCCCCTTGGTTTGTAGGAATCACTGATTCCCTGGGATATCATCAACCTTGAGCCAACCAAACTAGGAGGAAACCATCTCCTAGGGAGGTCCATATCTATCTACTGGCCAATAGATCTATCACAATCATATCACATAGCAAGCACAGATGCACACACATATCATTATGAGGATGCAACAACCAAATGCATGCATCATGAATATGACCATCACTCCACCCGGAGTGTGGTGTGGCACAAACAAGCGGAAAATCATCCCCAGGGACCAAGAACTTACCTGGCAAAGCCTCGCTCTGTAGTTCTTTCCCTGCTCCGTGGCACCCGCCACCGACACTCTCAATGTCAAGCCCTAATCAAGGCATATGTAGATTCATATCAAAACCAATTCAACAGGCATTCAATCACAGAACATGGCATATCAGAATTCTCCTATCCTAGGATTCAACCAAGCCCAGCTCACGGCTTCTCACTGACCATACCAGGTCCATCAAGGCTGAATACCACGCATCTGAGTCATTCTAGACTCAATGCAAAATACATACATGAGCATCATCTCTCATCAGCCTCATAATTCAAATATCACTGGAACAATCTAAACCTCAACCAAGGCACCGTTCAACTAGCCTTTCAGGCTCAGAACAATCACAATCAAGGCTCTAGCATGTCACATAATCCACCAGTGACTCATCACATAGCCACACATGCATAACACAGAGCCAAGATTCAAAATTCACCAATTCAAATTCTGAAAGCTAATCCTTCATCATTAAACCGTTCTAAGCAAATTTCTCTACAGGACACTGGGCTAATTCTAACCCCAGCTCATATGGGTCACTATTCATAGAAAACCCCAAACTACAAATTAATCGAAGAAACTCGAGTTTCTTACCTCAAAATTGATGAGAAATGCCTCTGGAGCTCGCCCCCCAAGCCTGGGTGTCCCCCAAACGCCGCTATTCCTTGGCTAACTCGAGTTCTCTCACTTTCCCTTAGAAAAGGAACCTCTCCGATTAAGGGGTTTCAGAAGGAATAGGTGAAGGATTATAGCTCTCTCAAGGTTTCTCACAGGTTTAAGAGCATAAGAAGGTGTCTAGGTCATGAAATAAGGTCATATGAAGCTTGGGCAAGTCTCTAATGGAGGTTAGGGGCGTGGGAGAAGAAGAAGAAGAAATGCCCAGAATTTTCGAAAAATGGCCTATATATACTCAGCCTGACCGACATGCGGCGCTGATTGCGCCAACTTCTAAAGCCTACGGCGCCATCCGCGCCCAACTGGCGCCCCCAGCGCCAATCTGCAGAACCTGTGGCGCCCCCAGCGCCACACTGGCGCTAACCGTGCTGGCTGGGAAACATGGCGCCCCTCACGCCAATTCTCACGCCCCAAGCGTGAACTTCCAGAGCATCTCGCGCTCTCAGCGCGAACTTGGTGCCCTTGACGCCACATTCCAGAGACCATGGCGCCCCTAGCGTGGTTCTGGCGCTCTGGGCGTGGAATTCCAGTGGGTCTGGCGCCACCCGCGCCACACCCTTAACAGGATTTTCTGCTGAGTATCCCTGGCGCTATTCGCGTGGGATCCGACGCCAACCGTGCCACGGTGAGGGTCCTTACACTTATACCCATTTAGTCACATAGTCCACAACCAACAAGATATATTCATTTGAATAGGATGATGGAAATGGACCGATGAAATCTATCCCCCCAGCAATCGAAAGCTTTGACCTCCATAAAGTTTTGTAATGGCATTTCATTTCTTCTAGAGATTCCCCCTGTTCTTTGGCAACTATCACACCTCTGGACATAATCATGTGCATCTTTAAACAAGATAGGCCAATAAATTCCTGATTGGAGAATTTTTGCAGCAATCCTTTCTCCATTGTAGTGGCCTCCATAGGGTGAACTGTGACGATGCCACAAGATGTTTCTTGCCTCCTCCTGAGTGACACACCTTCTCAGGAGATTATTTGCTCCAATTTTAAAGAGGTATGGGTCATCCCACACAAAGTATTTAGCATCCCTGAAAAACTTCCTTTGGTGCCAAGTGTAATCATTAGGAATTGCACTAGCTGCTTTGAAATTAGCCATTTCTGCAAACCATGGTCTTTCTAAAATATTGAATAGCTTTTCATCGAGAAATTCTTCTTGAATATCAGGACTTTGTGTGGTTACTTCATCACTAGTAAGTCTTGAAAGATGATCAGCCACATGATTTTCACTCCCTTTCTTATCCTTGATTTCTAGATCAACTTCATGTAATAGTAGAACCCAGCAGATAAGTTTTAGTTTAGAATCAGCTTTGACTAACAAATATTTGATAGCAGCATGATCAGTAAAAACTACAACTTTAGATCCTATCAAATATGATCTAAATTTTTCCAAGGCATACACTATTGCAAGCAATTCTTTCTCAGTTGTTGCATAGTTAATTTGAGCTTTATTTAAAACTTTGCTTGCATAGTGTATAACACGGAAAATTTTATTCTTTCTTTGACCCAAAACTGCCCCTACAACATAATCAATTGCATCCTACATTATTTCAAAATCAAGTGTCCAATTTGGTGCAGTGATTATGAGTGCAGAGACTAGCTGTTGTTTCAAAGTCTCAAAAGCTTTTAAGCAAGAATCATTAAAGTGAAATGGGACGTCTTTGTTTAATAGATTGTTCAATGGTTTGGCAATCTTAGAAAATCCTTGATGAATCGTCTGTAAAATCTTGCATGTCCCAAAAAACTTCTAATGCCTTTGACATTTGTTGGTGGTGGTAATTTTTCAATGACATCCACCTTGGCTTTGTCAACTTCAATGCCATGCACATAGATCTTCTGACCCAAAGAATGGGTCAATTTGATTTGTGTCTATTGGTTTAATATTATAATATAGTTATAGAAAAATGTTTTATTTTTATTTTAAAAATCTAATATTTTATTTTATTTTCTAATAATTCAAATATAATCTATAAAGAAATATTTAAAATGTGACTTTGAAATTTATTACAACAAAAAAGAAAAAGATATTTGTGTGACATGTTTGGGAATGTGACAGTAAAATCTTAAAAATTTGATACGTACCTAATCAATAGAGGTGACAAAATAGGTTAAACTCGTTAAGCTAACCTGTTTTGGTGGATTGGGTTGGGATTTTCAACCCCTTCAACCTGTCCATTAATGGTTTGCTAAAAAAACGGTTGAGAAAAAAAATGGGGGATATCGTATGAATTTCTTATACACCATTTATGAACAGTGCGTTTCCAAAACTATCCTTCGCTTTTTTGCAGCGGATCCGTAAGAGTTTTTTTTTTTTATATGTACGGATTGGGCAATCCGTAAGCCCAATCCGTTTGTTTTTTTTTTTTCAAAGTTAAAATATATTTTAGAAAATAATAATACATGCAAGTATCGAACTTGTGACCTTTAAATTATTAACACAATGCTCTAACCAACTAAGCTAATAGACCAATTATGTTAAAAATTAATTAATATTGATATATATATATATATCACTAAATTTATTTAATTTAAAACAATTTATTATATTAAAAATATATGTGTATTAAATATACATTAAAAAATTTAGTGTTATATGTATCAACATTAATTATTTTTTAACATAATTGAGCTATTAATTTATAGTTTAATTTAATGTTTTTTTATCATTATTTTTGTAGCTAACAATTTATTTCATATCATTAACT
>PYAF01004597.1:700553-738530 GCA_007407185.1 Glycine tomentella
TAATTAGAAAATATAATTATCCGATTATATATCATATAATATGATAAGGAATTATAAAATTTATTTGATGGTGAATGGAGAAGGAAGGAAAGAAAGGTTATATGTTGAAATCTCGTTTCTAATAAAAAATAATAAATTATTAATAACATTTGTAGATAAAATAAATTTATTAATTTTTATAAGAATTATTTTAAAAATTATTTTTTAGATTATTTCTGATTAATCGAGAATATAACAATTTTTATGTTGAGAGTGCATGAAATTAAACATTAAATAATACTAATACTTTTCTCATATTCATGAGTATCATCTAATAAAAAATAATTCTCGAGTGTCAAAAATAAAAATTGAAGTTAAATTTAAGTATGATTTCGACTTAAAAAATATGACAATTAATGCAAACTACTAGTATCAATTACTCAATTGCATTTGCAGGGGCCTAAGGGAAAGCTAATTCCTAGGCAAAGCACATGGCTTCAATCTTGATGGCATCAGATGCCACATGGTGAGATCCCCAAGCAGCACGAAAATCTTAAAACGAAACCTCGTACTGACACATGTACCAATGAAACTGCTGCTTTAGATGGAGCAATTCAAGCCACAAACGTTTGGGGGACCAGAACATTCTCAGCCACAAACCCCATAACGTGTTTTGTGTTTTTTCCTTTCTCTTTTTTTATTTACAACTGTCTCTTGCTTCTTCTTTAGTCATCATAAGTTGCAACCTCTTCTCTTCACTCTCTTTTAAAAAATGGTTTTCACCATTTCCAATTAGACACATAATAACTTTCCCAATAGCCGCCTCTGATAATTCGTTGCTAATTTGCTATCAACCCAACTGTACATATTATCATCCATTTGATTTCATCAATAGGAAACTGGGAAACTGGGTTTTCTCTCTTTTTTGCAGATAAGCATCAATAGGTTATGCTTCTTTCACTTTTTTGAGTGTTAGTATTTTGGATTATTATGGCTGTTTGTGTGTGAATTTTGTTGATTTTAAGAATCTGTGGTTGGTTTACTGTGGATGGAAGTCATAACTAGTTTTGAGCCAATTTCTCTTATAATGTTGAGGTTTCATGTTCTTTTCTTGTTTGATATAATGTCTCTTTTTGCCTTCTCCTTTCTTTTTTTTACTTGATTTTGATCAATATAGATCTTAAATGAGGTGGTTTCTGGTGCTTCAAGAAGAAATTCGGAAAGGGGATGAAAATACTGTTCTGCATACCTTTTTTTCTTTCTATTTTTTTTATATTTGTTCTGCATGACAAGGCATAGAAAAAAGGCATTTATCTATAACTAGAAGACCATCATGTTGAACTTTTTGCCTGATTTATGTTTTTTCAACTTCTATTAGAGACTTATTGAGTCTACCAGTTTTGGTTGAAAAGTTTGTTATCCTGTGTGTCTCTCAGAAACCAAGTTCAATTAGGTTTGCATAATAAGGGGATGTTGACATTGGATGGTGTTGCTTTCTTTCCCGTGACATTTTGATATACATATCAAATAGAAGGAAGATAGGATATTGGAATACTCCTTTTAATGTTAATCAAATAGTACTTATGTATGTGCAACAACGAATTCTGCATGTATATATTCCTATTACAAAGGCCATTTCTACATGCTAATCTTCATTTTCCTTGATCCTATGTACAGACACTAGATAATGGACTGGTACTATGGGAACGGCGTTAATGATTATCTGGTTCCCAGAGATCAGGATTTATTGGACAGGCATCCTTCACCAGACTATTGGTCAAACTGGGGAATAAGTGCAACTGAAGGTTTTAATTCACCTAAAAATCTTTTTATCATGGATTTCTTTGAAGAAAGATTCAATAATCAAATTGAGCTTGAACCATCTCTGCGTGATAAAGATCAGTCTAGCAGTTCAAGTGTATGTGGGGGATTGCCTGAGCAATCTTTTCAACAGACAGCACTTTCATGTGATCAGCCTAATTACCAGCTTCAAGATCTACTGAGATTCGAACTGATGAATGACACTTTCTTGTACAAGCTTAATCTCTGGAATCGAGATACTTGATTTTTTTAGGATAATCATGTAGATTCTTAAGTAAATTAAATTGACATAAGTATACACTCAATTGTAGGAAGTCCAGTGCAAATTGAATTGCTCTGTGGTGTTTTTGAATTTGAACTTCTTCGCATTTATCTTTATGATTGGACCCTACACAGACTAAGAGAATCATACTTGTGGTTTTCCATACCCTTTATCTTAAACCTGTAATAGCATGGCTGGGGCTCCAATTTTATTTAATAGTTCTATCATTGAAGGCTTATTTTTCATCTTGCATTACAAACATAACACAGCAGAGTCATTCAATTTTCACTGGTTTACCATAACCATTTAGTTAATATAAATTATAATTAAATAGATGTCTTTTGATGTTACAGCATCACTTGTTTAACATATTTCAGGGATTCTGTACCTGAAGGTCTGCCATGTGTTGACGTTGAAAACCTAGACAAATCCATTAACATTTCTCCTGAAAACCAATGCAGCAGTACACCTGGTGATCATTCTATTTTTAGACATTAATTTATTGTAAGCATATATTTTAAGCATTATTTATGATTCAGTAGAACAAAGTATCTCAAAATACATGCCTTGTTATCATCAGGCATATTGCAGAAAGAGATGCCAGCTTCAAAGTCTGTTTCTAGCAACTCAGAATCAAAGGATTGCCTGGATATGGAGGTGACAATTTCCTTCTGTCTAACAATCTAAGATAAGATATAATTTGGCTTGGAAGATAATTTTTTTTTTACTAACCATGATCAATCACTAGCAGATTGTTTGCACACACATTTTGAACTCAAAATCTTAAAGTCTAGGCTCCAATATCCTTAATTGTCACATGTAAGCCAACATAGTCACCAGAGGATCTAGGTTATTTGCATGCTTGCTATTGTTTGCAAGGGACTTGTTGTGCAGTTGATTAGTTTTTTTTTTTTTTTTCTTATGCCTTATCATTGTAATATTATATTTTTGGCACCAACTTTTCTAAATTTTAAGCAATTGCTTCATTAACAAGTGTTCAACCTAACTTGTTTGTGTGAACTCTCAAAAATCCATTTGAACTTGTGTATTTGCAAGAATCCTTTTGATGTTACATCTTTTCATGCTTGCAGAAACCACTTTGTCCACTAATTTCTTCTTTTATTTAATCTTCACCACATAGAATAAGCATTAAGGTCATCTTTTATTTAATCCTTGCCACAAATAGATCTTCTTCTTTCAAGGCTTACTGTGTAATGTAATCTATTTATTTTTCCTTAAGGCACCACTGGCCAAGGTCTTGGACTCATTTGAGCAGTGCAGCAGAGATGATGGCATGCATGAGCAGTCATCATCGTTTGAGGAATTCATACTGAAGGATCTTGAGATGGTAATTGGACAGGTGAAGTGACTAAGAACTCAAATCCATGGTTATCTGATTGACTGCAATAATTTTTTTTCCTAATTTTTTTTTGTTTCACATGATAAGTTCACCGAGAGGACCCGTATTTGCTTCCGAGATGCTCTGTACCGTCTTGCTAGAAACACTGAAAAACAACATGTAATGCTGGACCAGAATGAAGATCTTAACATACAGAAGGCAATACCACATACAGATCACAATGAAACAATGAGGTACATGATTATGATCAGTCATTAGAAGCTTGTCTACACTGTGTGTGCAGTTTGTGCACACATTTTTATCTAATGCATGAAAAAAATTTAGTGACAAAGCAGTAAAGGTACATCTAAATATGCTAAGGATACTTTACAACTTTTATCTAACTAATGCACATCTCTAGAACTTGACGAAATATAATATCTTATGGACCTTTGTTTCTCTGGATGGTAGAATAATTTAGCTTGATTTGGCCTATGTTTACTCCATGAACAAAATTGTTATTTCACTGCTTCAAGGTTTTCAGCATGAATCATGATAATGAGTTGGACATCATATTGTCATTTCATTCAGATTATTTTAGTCAAAGCAGTAATATAAAATATAGTCTGCTACTTATATTTTTGCCTTAAATGATTCATTTTGTTTTTTTGCTTACAATTTGTTAAGCTTTCATTGCAATGCCAAAACTAGTAGGGTTAGGAACAATTTGATATAACAATATCTTGTATATAGAACATGGTTTTGTACTTGTCCATGATCGATTCAATTGTCAGTATGTTAACTTGTATTTAGGTCTCAGGACAAGAAACCAATGGAATCAGCAACCAACAATATTGACAGAATAATTGCAAATCTCATGTTCAAGAGCATGGAGTTCAACATACATCATTCTTCAATTACATCATCTACAAACTCCATTCAACAAGTTATTGAAAGTAATAATGGTCTACATGGAAACAGCTCAAAAGCAATGAATATTGAAGAAAAGTCTTGCTATTCCAACCCCCAAAAATTACTAGTAGATGCTGAAATTCTGAGGTTTGGACTAAGTAATCAACCAAGGGACACAGGTTCAAACATTACATGTGAAGGTCCCATAAAGACATCTTTCATGATAGGGTTTGATTAGGTTGTCTGGTTGTGCATATGCTTAGTAGATATGCGGGGGGCTACTGCTCCTGTTTAATATGCGGTTTCGTCCCTGCTTTCGATCTTCTATATCCAAGAGCGAAGCATAACCCATTGCTTATTGAATGACGGAATATTCACACTGATAGAATCATGTTCTTGCAATTTATGGATTTTGAAGAATTTTTTCCACTCTCCGTGGAGGACATAGAACTTGGACCACTTCTTGAAATGCTATAATCATAGACACGTGCTGGTATTCCTTTTTCAGGATTTTCACCATTCCTCAACAGGGGTAAAAAGTTTTCTTCTACGTGCTTTTTGTGAGATTGAGTCTATTAAAGTTTGCTTGAAGATCACTATTTGTCAATAGCTTCTTAAGAGACTTGCCACACTCCAAAATGTACTCTCTGAGGTTCTCGATCGGTGGCAAATATGAATAATTATTTATCAATGATTTACGTTTCTCCTCTTAGTGTGTTGTGACCAAAGAAATAATGAGTGTTTCTGCAACTTTATAATCTTCCTCCAGTGCTGGTAATGATGATGATGATCCTTCAGCAAATTCTCGGGATTGTTCTGTTCGCAATGGCGAATCCAGGAACACAAGTAAGTAGGAGTAGTCTATTTAAAATATATAAATATTATTGAAATGAGGGAGAAATTGAGGATTGTGAATCTAAATATATAAAATTATGGGGTGTAAAATATAAAGAATAAAGATATTTATGTAAGTATTAATCTATAATTTCATATTCAATAACAATGAACATGAAAAGGATATTGAGAATTCATGAATTTTACATAAACACACATTTGTCCATAATTGCAAAAGATCTTTTAATAGTAGAATATTTTCTCATAGTCTTGACCTTTTTAATTCTTGTATCTTCTTTTGATAGGGATGAAATACAACTTTCATAGGCAGACAATGATTCCTTTTTATGTTTCTATATTTTTCTTTTCAGAAACCAATGTCATTTTATACTTTCTAACTATGTAGCACCGACACGCGACACGACTCGACTCTCCGACACATCAATCTTTAAAAATTATTGATTTTGACACGTTGGGACACGTTTTAATAATAAATAATATTTTAATTTATATAGTTTATATTTAACAAAAAAATTAAATTAAACTAATAATACCCATCAATGTAATCCAAAAAAATTCATAGAGGCTGCATTTCAATCTTTAAAGTAGAATATTCAATGTTAAAACAGACTTTGAACCGAAAAACAAAACAAATAGGTTGCATCTGATTACCTTCATGGAACATTTTCATTAATAGCATTTGACTCCATCTTTGGCTCATCAAGTGAAAGAGTAGCAACTTCAAGCATTCCAACATCTTCAAATGTATCAAATGTATCTCCAGCAATGTCCCACATTTTACTCTCCCCTTGTGTATATTGTGGACTCTTTCTTGATAAGAGTCGAAGGTTGCTATGTATATAAACCAAGTTTTCAGCACGTTTTGGAGTCATCTTATTCCTCCTTACAGAATGCACAAAAGAATAAGTACTCCAATTGCGTTCAGCACACGATGAAGAAGAAGGTTGTGCAACAAGCCGCAATGCTATCTTTTGAAGCATAGGTGCACAGGCACCATGAAGCACCCACCAAGTTTTGGGCTCTATAGAATATCGATTTTGGATGGCATCATAATCTCTAAACCCCCCACTTGCACTAGCAAAGTCCACATACTCTAAGTTTATTTTATTTCTGTCCTCCAAGTTAGGAAAATATCTCTTTAAGCATTTTTGTCTTTCTTGATTAATCTCTTGATCCTTGTGTGGAGGAACTCGACTAGAATCTTCATCAAGCCATTGTTGACTATAGTATCTAAAAAAAAAGAAAAACAATTAACAGATCATATCAATTATCAAATAAGAGAATTAGAGAAGTATTAAATTCATTCATATTTAAAAGCTTACTTGGGATTCAAAGCATGTGCCAAACAATGAAGTGGAGTTGAAATTTTTGTCCAACGATCCACAAGAATGCCATGGACCACGTCATAAAAAGATGAGGTCTCATCCATCCTCTTCAATTCATGCAAGTATATAGCTTTCTTCACTTTCTCAATCATCTCATCCCACATATCATAAATCAAATGAAGACAAGGTTTATCATTGTCACAAATTCTGATCATATTATAAATGGGAGCAGTGAAAGCAAGTATGTAATCAATTTTATCCCACCAAAGATCATCCAATATCTTTTCTTTAACAAATTTTGCTCGCCCTAGATGATCATCTTTATACACACTCCATTTTTCACTGATTACCATATTTAGGAGACCACCTTTTATCAATTTAAACCTTTTTAGCATCACAATCATGGAAGCAAAGCGGGTTTCAGCTATAGAAAGCAACTTCAATCCCACAAACTCATTAAACATTGACAGTCTCATAGAATGATTCATTATGAAATGCTTTATTGTAGTAACATCTCCAACAATATCAGAAATCCAACTACACTCCTCATATGTTATTTGATTATTCTCCATATTTTTAGCAGCACAAATATTTTTCACAGCTAAATTCAATGTGTGAACAACACATGGTGTCCAAGTAATAGATGGAAATTCTTGCTCAATAAGATGTTCTGCTCCTTTCCAATTTGCAGCATTATCCATGATTACTTGAACCACTTTTTCATGTCCAACTTCTTGAATTACTTCTTTTAACAACCTAGCAATAAAATGCCTATCCTTAGTCTCTCCTGAACAATCAACTGATTTCAAAACATAGCTTCACCATCGGATACTGCCATGAAATTAATAAGTGGCCTCCTTTGTGAATCACTCCATCCATCACTCACAATACTAACACCTTTCTCATTCCACCTAGCTTGAATAGGTGCACACAACCTAGCAATATTTTCCTTCTCTTTCTGCAAAAGAGTGGTTCGTAAGGAGTTGTATCCTGGTGGCAAATAACCTCCAATATTATTATCAGCAGCATAAGTGAAGGCGGCTTGAAAGTATGGGTTCCTTGCTAAAGTGAATGGCAATCCTGCTGAATAAAACATCCTAGCAATCAAGTGGTTCAATTCTTCCCGTGCTCCCACATTGAATGCTCTCTCAATAGGATTTCTAGATGAACTTACATCCTCACTTCCACTTCTTCTTTTTTTCGAGCTTGAATCCACTGAAAAACTAGATGGGGGTAAAGGCACATTTTTGGGTGCATTACTCCTTAATCTCTCACTAGCTTCTTGTTCTAATCTCTCCATTTCTAGCAAGTCTTTTGTCTGCACATGTAAACATTTTGCAATTCCTTTACCTGACAATTTTAACAAATGAGCCCTTATTCTAGTATACGAACTTTTAAAATCCTTTGAGCAGAAATTGCATTTTCAAGATATATTTCCTCCAACTTCCGTTCCATTGCCTAATTTGGTAACATATTTCCATAATGGCTTCCTTAAAATTTCATCATCTCCATTACTTCTAATACTTGAATCCATTCTAAAAAAAATAAAGATAGCATAACCCAGCAAAGTTCAGTCCCAAACATACATCAAATTATCAAGTATTAAAAAAAATAAAGATTACAATATAACACATTAGCACAATCCAGACAGCCAAGCACAAGGTTCAGTGATTCAACGAAAGAAATATATCAAAGAAATTGGGGGTTCAGTGAAAGAATTAAACAAATAAAACTTAAATGCCATATTTGAACATTATCACATGGCTGCACTAATTAATAATATCCTGCTTTCACTTTACTAATCATTAACAACAATAGTTTCAAATAAGACACACAATCAACAGCTGATATGTGACACATAACAAACCATGTAATGTAACATCACTAGAACCATTAACCTCAAAATACTACCAAGTACCAACAGCTATCATGGCCGAGGAACTAACTTGGTTGATAAACTGTAACTTAGCACTCCAAAATATAGAGAAAATTTAAACAATTACCAATTTACCGTATATACCAATCTCTTGGGGAAAAAACCAACGTGATTTTTAATTACTATTACTACTAATAGTATAAAGCAAGATTTTAGTTCAGTCCCTTTGATTATTGTCAATTGACTGAATTTTCCGTAATTGGCGTCTTTGTTAGCATTAGCTATATGTGTGTGTACCATGAAAACAATTTAATGAAAGTCATCAACGGTGGAGTAACAATTTCATTAGCAATATATACAAGCTATTATTAAAAAAATACTGCTGCCAACATAAATGGTTTTTACTTTTTTAATAAAAAAAACCTAAAAAGAAAAAACCTAAAAAACTAAGCAATTTAAAAGTTTAAAACAGAGCAGAGAGCAGAGCACTGCACTTACCTTATGTGTGATTCTATGTGAGACAGCGGCTGGGAGAAGAGAAGGAGAGTAGGAGACACAACGGTGGGCTGGTGGTTGAGCGATGCCGATGCAAACAGGAATGATGACGCCAACAGGAACGATGGCGCGAATGACGGTAAACTGGAACGGCGACTACGAGCTTGAAGAAACAAACGGCGGTGAACGGGAACGGCGATTATGATGCGAACGGCGAGCTTGAAGGGGAACGGCGAACGGAACAGTAGCGACAAGGGAGAAGAAAAAAGTAAAGTGCGCGTGAACCACTGAACCCAGGCTATAAGGCTATGTAATTTTTTTTACCAAAATGCCATTTAACCGTGTCGGACACGGTCAAATTCGCGTGTCGGTGACGGTCAACGAGTCGAAGGTGTTGACCACGTGTCCGACACCGTGTCGGAGCGTGTCGACGCGTGTCGGGTCGTGTCGGACGCGATTCTGGCTCAGATTTGCCGTGTCCGTGCTTCGTCGCTTTCTAATAACTGCACCTATCAACAATTATCTATTTTATAACTTATAGTAACATCCATAACTTCTAATAACTCTCATACCAATATTACATTTTTACCCTTTTCTCATTAAATCAAAATAACACTACTTTTATACATGAGAGACATAATGTTTTACATTCTCCCACTTGACTCATGTTATAAAGTGCCCTTTCATGATTTAATGAAAATTCATCATAATGCGCATACATAAGGCTAAAGGTTCCATACATTGGTCTCATCATACATCATGATCAGAAATAAAAACCAATGAGTCACGGTGGTTCTATGCTATCAAATCGGCATAGTTCCTTCCATGTACCACTTTATTAGTTCTTCTTCCTAACATGATACTTTAATGGAAGTTTACATCATAATGTCCCACAATAATACTATTATGTCTTAATTAGGGGCAAATCCTATTTTTTCAAAATAATCATTCATACATGCATGTATACATAAATTTGAAAACAGGATAAATTTCAGAAACTTAAACATCATTGAATTCAGAGTGTCAATAGTCAATAATTTCAATAATGATCAACATTCATTAGCTGACATAATGTCCATACTACAGACATGACCAATAAATATCTTGGGCAGTAATCCCTTCGTCAAGGGATCAGTTATCATAAAATCAGTGCTAACATGCTCTATAGACACTCTATGTTTCTGAATCTCTTCTTTAACGGCAAAGTATTTCAATTCCATATGTTTAACACCTTTGGAATACTTGTCATTTTTAGAAAGAAGATTGTTGCAGAATTATCACAATAAATTTTCAGCGGTCTATCAATATTGTCGACCAATTCAAGCCCTGAAATAAGCATGCCACAAATTCAGCTTTCATAGTGGATGCAACAATTACAGTCTGCTTCACACTTTTCCATGATAGAGGTTACTAGACTTCCTACAAGTAAGCATGTGACCTTTAGTGCCTTGCAAATATCTCAGAACTTTCTTTCAATTTTCCAATGATCCATACCAGGATTACTCTGGTATCTTTTCAACATTCCAATTGCAAAGCTAATATATGGTTTCGTACAAGTCTGAGTATACATTAGACTCCCAACAAGTGATGCATATGGAATTACTTCCATTTCCTTTCGTTCCAATTCATTCTTAGGACATTGCATGAGACTAAACTTGTCTCCGTTTTGAATTGGTACTGGAGATGATGAGTAGTTTTGCATTCTGAATCTCTCTAAAACTTTATTAATATATGCTTTCTGAGACAAATCCAACAATCCTTTTGATCCATCACAGAATATTTCTATCTCAATCACATAAGATGCCTCACCCATATCTTTCATTTCAAAGTTACTAGAGAGAAACTTCTTAGTCTCATTTAAAAGACCAAGATCATTAGTTGCAAGCAAGATATCATCAACATACAGAATCAGTAATATAAACTTACTCCCACTGACCTTCAGATATATACACCGATCAACAGTTTTTTCTTTAAATCCAAAGGAAACAACGGTATCATTGAACTTAAGGTACCATTGTCTTGAAGCTTGTTTAAGTCCGTATATTGATTTCTTAAGTTTGCACATCATGTGCTCTTTACCCTTTTCTATGAACCCCATTGGTTGGTTCATGTACACATCTTCCTCTAAATTCCCATTTAGAAAGGTGATACATCCATCTGGTGTAACTCCAGATCATAATGAACCACTAATGTCATAATGATTCTTAGAGAATCCTTTCTTGAAACCGGTGAAAAAATTTCTTTCTAGTCAATGCCATCTTTCTGAGTGAATCCCTTTACAACTAGTCTGGTCTTATAATGTTCCAAGTTACCATGAGAGTCATTTTTGGTCTTAAAGACCACTTACAACCAAACAAGATCCCAAACTTTATTTTGTTCCATAGATTTCAACTTGTCTTTCATGGCATCTAACCACTTATCACCATTATCATTATTCATGGCATTTAACTGGATCATCCTAAATACCCATGTCAAATTCAGACTCTTGTAGATATACCACATAATCATTAGGTATAACATATCTCCTTTCTCTTTGAGATATTCTTAATGCTATTTGTTGTGGTTCTTCTACTATAGGCTCACTTGCTTCATCAATAATAATTTCATCATGAGTAGTGGGATCATCAATTCGTTCTTCATTATTATTGATTGGTTCAATAACATGAGGAACAATAACTTTACTAGAAATACAAATAAATGGAACTTGTATCCTCACTTCATGAATACCCACTTTACATGGTATTTTACTCCCACTAACTTCATCATTCTCAATGAACCTAGCATTTCCAAATTCAATGATCCTTGTAATATGATAAGGACAGTAAAATCTATACCCTTCCGACTTTCCTGGATAACCAATGAAATAATCATTGATTGTCCTTGCATCCAGTTTCTTTTCTTGCGGATTGTAGTATCTAATTTCCGCCTGACAACCCTAAACATGTAGATGTCTTAAACTAGGTTTCCTTCCAGTCCAAAGTTCAAAAGAAGTCTTTAGAACTGACTTAATAGGAACCCTATTTAATACATATATAACAGTTTTTAGAGTATAAGTCCATGATGAAACGGATAAAGAAGAATTACTTAAGATACTCTTAACCACATCCAACAAGGTCCTATTACGCCTTTCTGAAAAACCAATTTGTTGTAGTGTACCGGGCATTGTGTATTGAGCACAAATACCACACTTATCCAAGAATTTAGCAAATGGGCCTGGATGTTGTCCACTTTCATCATACCTTCTATTATGGATTTTATATATGGGCTTAGAGATAAGGCCCATTCAGGAATAATGGACTGTTGACTCTAACTGAAAGTAAATCGTGAACCTTGTCAACTGCAGAGATCGTGATACCAAGCGGTTAGAGATCTCGATCCTGATTATCGGGAAAATCTACAACTAACCAAGAGGTAAGTGCAGTATAAATGAGGGATAGTTGTAGAGGAAAAGGTACGCACATTCTCGTTCTCTCTTATTTGCATTAACACTGCACACACCTCACCCCACTGGTTGAGTATCGCTTCATGCATAGTGATCGTCTTCTGAAGTTATTTCTTCCATATAAATATCTTAAGAGAGAGCTTGATCCAACATTAAATTACCAGCATCCTTGCTGGACATTTCTGTTCACAAACAACAGAACACTTCCATAATACTTATTACCCCTATCAGACCTGACAATTTTCACCTTTTTGTCTAATTGTCTTTCAATTTCATTAATGTAAATCTCTAAAGCATTTATAGCTTGAGATTTATCATGTAGCAAATAGACATAACCATAACGTGAATAATCATCAATGAAGGTGATAAAATATTTCTCTTTATTGAAAGAGTTAACATCAAAAGGATCGCAAACATCAGTGTGTATAATTTCAAGAAGCTGAGTGCTTTTTGTGGCTCCTTTCTTTATGTGTTTTGTTTGTTTGCCTTTGATACAATTCACACAAATATTCAGATCAGTAAAATCTAAATTCGGAAGGATTTCATTCTTTATCAATCTTTCAATTCTTTCCTTGGAAATGTGTTCCAAACGTTTATGCCACAAGTAAGCGAAACAGTCATTAATTAAGGTACTTTTAGTACCAACATTATGATGGACACTCATACGCGTTTCAGCATAAAGATTATCAATTCATCACATAAGGTATCATTGTCAATCAAATGATTGTGCTTGTATAAACTGAAACTACCACTAGAAACATGAGTTGTACATCCAGAATCAACCACCAAGTACTATATGGAACTTCAGTAAGGTTTGATTCATAACATACATAAGTGCAAGGCTTACCTTTCTTTTCAAACCAAGCCTTACGTTTCGAGCAATTCTTTTGGAAGTGCCCAGCCTTACCACAGAAATGACATTTGTTTCCATTATGTTCCTTCTTGTGGATTTGAAAAGGGGAGGCCTGATTGATCTTTAATGGTCCTCTTCCCTTCTTTTCATGCTTCTTACCATTTTTCTTTTCAACTCCTTGATGTTTGACATAATTAATGGAGCGAATTATTTGGTTCTTGATTCTGGTTTCCTCTTGAACTAACATACTATGCAATTCATGCACATTCCATTTGTCTTTCATGATATTATAGTTCATTTGGAAAGGACCATACTCAGACAGTAATGAGTTTAATATGAACTGCACCAGGAAATATTCATCCACATCGATTGTCAATGACTTTAGTCTTGCTGCAATATTTGTCATTTCAACAACATGTTCATGCATAGTACGGGAACTATCAAATTTCATGGTGGTCAGCGTACTCATAAGTGTCCCAGCAAGAAACTTATCAACAATTTGGGAGCACTTTTTCACAAGTTTTATCATTTTTTTAGCACTTTCAGTTTGTGGAAGAGTTGACTTAATGTTGCTTGCAATGCTCATTCGCATGTACATCAGACTCAACCTATTGGATCTTTCTCAGTTCTTAAAATGGACCATTTCATCCTTAATGCTTGCATCAGTAATAACACTAGGTTTCTCTTCTCTAAGAGCCAAATCCAAATCCATTACCCCAAGGTAAAATTCAATTTGTTTTTTCCATTCAGAGAAGTTTAGTCCATTGAAAACTGCAACAGTTGAGAACAAGGAATGTGTAGCAACAACTACTTTAAGGAATAACATTTAAAACATTAATGTTTTGAGTCATACATATCACATACTAACATCAATGCATATTAATGTTCATCTTTGGGGATCCATTAATACACAACATTCAACTATAATGATGCTAATGTTTTTCATAATTTGACAATAATAAATACACTAACTAGAATTACTTACTATCTTTGGATGTGTAAATAGAACCAATCGTGTATCTATTATGCCAACATTTATGTTTATTTATTATGACGACAAAAATCATCCTTTGGGTTGATCCTTAACTGTCCCATAATAATAAACTTCAACTCATACATAAAATAATAATTTTAATACATTCATAGCATCATAATTATGGATGGTTGAAATGGACATATAATTTGGAATTAAATCACTCATACAAATTTGACCACTTTGGTGACTAACAAATTCACCATACTTTAATTTCAAACTATAAACATTTCATAAATAACAATTGATTTTTACACTTTATCATATTCTCGGCAACTTCAATTGTTCTCTAATTACCAAGAGCTAACAGTAAAGGTCTACAACTTTTATATATATTTATGCCACATAATGCGAATTCATGAAACCATAAATAACGAGTCTTGCAATAATTAATTCAATGGAGGTATCCACAATAATTGCGTAACATAAATATATCAGTAGACTTGCATCAGATTTGATGAAAAAGCCATCATGAAAACCAAATCGCTGAATTGAATTTTCAATATACATATAAAGTCACCATTGTTAACGTCTTTATTCTTTCTTCAAAGAATCCATACACTATTAATGGAAAATATCTTTCTCTTAATCATGACTTTCGAAAACTTAATTTCTCAAAAATTAAGAATTCATTCATAACCATACATGAAAAAACATGAATTCTCAAACACATGCTCTGATACCACATGTAAGCATTAATCTATAATTTCATTTTCAATAACAATCATATCAAGAACATGAAAAGGATCTTGAGAATTCATGAGTTTTACATAAACATACATTTATTCATAATTGCGAAAGATCTTTTAATAGTAGAATATTTTCTCAGAGTCTTGACCCTTTCAATTCTTGTATCTTCTTTTGATAGGGATGAGATACAATTTTCATGGGCAGAAAATGATGGTCTTTTTATGTTTCTATATTTTTCTTTTCAGAAACCAATATCATTTTATATTTTTATGATTGCACCTACATTTATCTATTTTATAACTTTCAGTAACTTCCAAATCTTCTAATAACTCCCCTACCAATATTACCTTTTTATCCTCATTATAATTTTCTTATAATAAGGGCTTGCGTTCTTATAATAAAGATTTTTCTTAATCCTTTTTTTTTATAAAAAAGAAGTTGATATTAAAGATTTTTCTTAATATTTTTTAAAAAGTTTTTTGATCATTAAAAAAACTAAAACAGCATAGAAAACAATAACCTCACCAGCATCCTCCAAAAGGAGATTCAAGACGTCTACAGTAACATTCCAACTTCTCCTAAGCAAGTCTTTGATATCCTGAATGAGATGGCAATAAGTATGTTTGGCTAGTTGCTGCTGCTCAGAACCACGGTTGACCAGGCTCGTAACAATAAGGCAGTCGAGTGTACGAGCAATGATATTAAAAAAAAAAAAAAGAAGTGATTTTTAGATTGTAATGGTGATAAAACAAGAAAATAAAAGATGAGGTTACACTTTCTTCTCAATCGAGTACCAGCAGTGGTGAATCCAGAAAAATAATAAAGGGGGAGCACTAGTGGCAGATCTAGGAAAATTTATTTATGTCCACACATTTAGTGGCAGGGGTTCGAAATTTTTTTTTGTAAAGAAAATTTTAAGGAACAAACAATTATAAACCATAATCTAAAGAAATAAACAAATAGTCACATCGAATTACTGTTTTGAATTGAATACAACAATGAAAGAAGTTTATTGTAACTTTCGATGAGATTTCAAAAGACCATGATGACAACATGAAAGTTAGTTTAAATATAAGTATTGAGTTTGAGATCTTTGAACATGAGATGTTACAATATAGACTAAAATATTTCTACAAAATACATATGGTTAAATTGTACTTCTCATTTCAATGAAGAGCAATGATTTTAATCTCCTTATAAACAAATACTAATGCATGAATTACAAATGAAATAATTAACAAGTACTGCAAACTATATAACAAGCACTCAAATAATTAACAAGTACTATAAACAAATGTTAAGAATATATTAAAATTTATTGAAAAAATTTCCCCAAACTCATAAACTGGATCCCCCATGAGTACCAGCAATAGGGATGACAAATTATATCCAAAATTAGGATACCCACAAAAATTTTCATAAGTAAAAAGGATATTTATCCGTCGGACAATTTGACTCCATCTCATCTTACATACAGGATTCTGATAGCCACCAGAGGTGAAACTGGGGACATAAAAGGGACGGAACAGTTGGTTGAGGATATGAAGTCTCATGGTTTGCAACCTGATACTCATTTCCTGACAGACTTGGCTTGGTACTATATTTCTAAGGGATATAAAGATAAAACCATTGCTATACTGAAAGAAATTGGAGGAGGAAACTAACAGGAATTCATAAGGGCATGCAATAAATTTTTCTCTCTCTATGCATCTCTTGGCATGGCTAATGATGTAAGTAGAATATGGAACCATTGCAAGTCAGACCCCACAATGCTGGAGTGTGAAGCTGCCATGGGAGCATGGGGAAAATTGGGCAAAGTTGAGGAAGCAGAAGCAATATTTGAAATGGGAATCCGAAAATTTAAGGGCCTCTCATCTAGACTCTTTTCTGAACTTCCAAGAGTCTATACTCTGAATAACCAGATATCTGAAGGTAAGGAATTTATCGAGCGAATGAGACATTCTAGATGTTGGTCTGGTCCACTGGTTTGGGATGGACTAGTAAGGTTCTATGTGAAAGCTGGGGAGGTAGAGAAGGCAGCTTCAATTTTAAGTAAAGCAGCCAAAAGGCAAAGTGGGGGCCCAGTGAAACCATTTTTCGACTCTTATATGGTTGTGATGGAATAATATGAAAAATGTGGAGATGTGCACGATACTGAGAAGTGGTTCCATAGAATGAAGCAGTGTGGCGTCTTAGGCCATTTCAGATCCTGATCCAGGCTTATTTAAAGGCGAAGACCCCTGCTTATGGGCTCAGAGAAAGAATGAACGCTGAAAATGTTTCCCCAAATAAAGAATTTAGCGTGCAGCTGTCAAAAGTTGATGCACTAAAGAGGGATCTGTTGCTAAAGAGGGATGTGTTAGATGTGTTCACTTAATGCATCCGTAGTATGTGTTTCCACCTGAGCTTTTTATGAGAACCAAGTAAGGTGCTCTTTATGCGCATGTTGTATAGTTTTGCCCCATTAAAAACTAGGTAAATTAATAATTCTAACAATGGTCCAATTCTATGTTCAACAAGGGAAAGATTATATTTTATTATTTATTTTTTTGGCTGAAGAGAATGGGGGTGGCTCCGGGTGTTTCATGCTTCTCTCCTGCAGCTTACCGTTTAAACACAGCATTCCATCCTTATGGAATGTAACTTATTTTCCTCATCATAGATTAAAATGGTCTTGTTTCTTGTTCTGCATTTTTATGTTTAGGGAAAGAACCGGGGGATTTACACGATCTCTAATGTCAATGATGGTGACATGCACCATCTTCTGAAATGGAGAAATGATTCTAAAAAGTCAGCATGAAGTAACAGAAACTACTTTTAACACTTAAACATGGGGTAAAAAAAGGTATTGGATTTACAATTCAAGATTCCACCACTTATCTAATATGAACTTTTGTCCAAAGCTTTAACAACTGTCTAGTTAATACTAATAGATAGGCCTACAACATTCAGCAATCAGTTTGTGACTTTTACTCAAATATAGATAAAACCAGCAAAAGAAAATCGAAACCAAAATGAAGTTACAGAGCACTGATAGTCTAAACTCTGAAGTGCTTTCTTAATGGAAACTGGTACGGTTCCCAAGAACCACCACATAGTACAAGAAGATTTAAGCATCCGATTGTTATTGTGCCACAATACATGCACACACAGGTCTATCATTATATTGCATCCCCTTCTAACTTCAAAGGATATTTCTGCTTTTACTTTTGCAAAAACAGGGATCCCTTTACACCTTAACATGGCAAGTTAATATGTGTGACTGCTGCATCCTAATCAAAGCACATAACATGACTCTAACCTTCATAATGATACAATTCACGAACCACCCATCCTTACAAACATAACAACAACAAAAAAGCCACAAAGACAATTTCTAAGCAAACAAACTATACAATCATACACTCCTTTACCATATTAAAGAACAAAAAAAAATTGATAGCATATACAACTTGAAAGAACCACATGTTTACTTTTACTCCATTATTATTTAGCAACATACAATACACAAGCCTAAACCAACAACAGTACTTTCTCCTCATGGTTCAGCTCACACAAATCATCAATAAGAACTTAAGTTCCATATATACCAGACAAAAAATAAAAAAGAAAAACAAAAAACAAAACCATTACCATACCATATCTCAGTCACCCTAAGATTTTCAATTGTCAATTCTATTGCCAGCCACCGCAACTAAGTGGCTCGCAATAATTCATAATTCGCAATCGCAGTTTAAAACCATGATTTACTTCATTGGCCTTCTTCTTCCTCTTCAGCAAAATTCAGAATCTGACAAACATCTTTCTCATCAGTGCTGAAATAAGGCCTCTTTCCAACCAGCTCAGCAACTCTTTTCGCTGCACCGGAATCTCTGGGACTCTCATTCACACACTTCATCGTCTTAATCTTCGGAAGCTCCACCGCCACTGCCATCGCCTCTTCTCCGCCGTTCTTTGGAATCTCCCACCTCTTCTTAACCCTAATCTCACTCCCTCCCTCCGGCAACGACCTCTTCCTCACATCACTATTATACCTACTCGCCACCACCCTCCCCTTCTTGCTACTCTCACACAACGATTTCACTTTCTCCTTCTCAAACAGCTTCTTCCCCTGAACCTGAACCACCGAATTTTCCTCTTTCTTCTTCACTCTCCCAACGGTGGTTTTCGCCCTCGATTCCTCGCTGATCTCCGGAATCTTCCAGAAGCACGATTTCCGGCGACTCTGCAAGGCGGTGGCCGGCGTCGCCGCAGCAATCTCATTTGGTCCAAGACTCATCCCTCGCCGCCACGCATTATTATTATTAACCCTAACCTTCGTCTTCGGCGTTTCTTCGGGTTTTCTTGAAACGACGGCGTTTGGCCTCGGCTCCATGAACTTCGCGGGGACGACTCTGCCCATCACCACGCGCTTCCCCCGCTTCGCCTTCTCGAGGTGGAGTGCGTGGAGGCGCGTGGTGAGACGATTGATCTCGCGCTCGACCTCTTCGATCTCGTCGTCGATGTTCCTGTTATTGTTGTTGTTATCGTCGGAACCGAAACCGAAACCCTTGGGGGTTTTCTTTGTGGCGGTGATGTTTTTCTTGGAGGAATTATTGGGTGCGGGCGGGCTCAGGTTTTCTTTGGTGCACTCGGAGGAAGACCAAGAGGTCTTCATCGGGAAGAAGGAGTTGTCTTCGTTGCCGTTGCCGTTGCCGTTGCGGACGCGGTCGTCGAAAGCGGCGTTGTTCCACACTTGAATGTCGTTCATGCTTACTGTCGATATTGCGTTTTTGACCCGAATTTTCTTGTATTTGGAATGAAAGAGTGAGTAGTTAGTAGTGAGAATGAAAGAGGGAATTATTTGTATTTTGAGAAAAAAGTGACCGTTGGGGAAGGAAGAAATCAAATTAGAGTATTAGACGTTGGTGGGATGGGGGGAAGGTTTAGCGCTCCATCGTGGCCGTTGGATGGGAAACGGCTCCTCATACACGCTCCGATATGATGTAAAGGGACTTAATTATGTATTAGGGAAAATTACCCTCTCCATCACGTTTCATTACTATATTTTATTATTTTTATTTGGTTTAGATATAATTTTGGTCTGTCTATTTTATTCATTCCACAATTTTGGTCAATCTTTTTTAAAATTGAGACATTTGATCCTTTTATTATAAAAAATTTGTGATTTTATTCATCCAATTTCAAAATAGAGACATTTAGTTATTCTATTTTAAAAAATCCACAATTTTAGTTTTTTTTTTTAAAATTCACAATTTTGGTCAAATTCTCAATTTTGTTTACGTTTTATTTCTTTTCTTTTGGTTTAATTGAATCTTAAACCTAACATATTCATTTAAGGTACTATCAAAAAATGATTGAATTAATTACAAAGTAAGAAATAAAATATAGGCAAAAATTAAAGATTAAAACAAAATTATAGATTTTTTAAAATACGATTACCAAAATCACAGATTTTTTAAAATAGAGTGACCAAATATCTCCATTTATAACCTATTTTTGTTAAACACTGGACGTTCCATCACTGGACGACCCATATAACTCTTAAGGTTTTGATGAAAACAAAAGATATAAATTTGTGTTAATCATTATGTTGCATGTAAGTCAACATGTTTGATGGCCGAAAGCAACATAAGGTGAAACTTATCCACAAGTGAATACCTCGTCTACTAGAAACATGAAGTACCTGTTCAGTCCATTCAAACACCAATTGGAATGTACATTATACTTGAATTATCCATTTATCCCACATTATATGATTTTGTTTAAAAGGAAAATATATGTGAATCAATCTTATATTTCATTTTATAAGTCTAATGACACTATTGAGTTATGAATGACAAATATGGAAAGTTATAATCCTATCAGACAGAAACACGCAATATTTGCTTATTTCAGGAAACAAGATCAATCTGCACAATAGTCATATTATTCAATTCTGAAGATACTTTCAACAATTACAAGTTTTTCTCTACCTATAAATATGACATCAAGGATTGAAGAAAAACAATGAACATGAACATAAAAACAAGAGTCATGAATCAAGAAACAAGAGAAAAGAAAATCATTTGTGAGAGATACACTAAGCTTAAGAGAGTCTGTCCTTTGTGATATGCAAAATACTTGTTACAGGTTAGAACTTCATTATAAATTCACTCTTTGAGTGTTGTAAAGAATTTCAGATTTTATATCAAACTTTTGTTTGTGAAACCCAGGAATGGCTTAGCGAAAAAATGATACTTGGGTATTCTTAGATTCAAGGGGAGTCTAAGGATTGTGTTAGTAGTTACCTTGAGAATACTTGTAAGTCAGAAATGATAGGAAAGAATACTTGTTGTAATTAAGTTTAATTAGCGGAACCCTTTATTGGTTGGTAAAGGAGAACTAGACGTAGTTCAAGTTGAGTGAACCAGTATAAAACTGAGTATTTTTATTGTTCTTCTTTAGCTTATCAAAGTATTTCAAAGTCAATTATTGATACATTATGCACACAAGGTTTACATTGAAAAATAAGTTTTATACATCATAGGACGACAAACCACTTTTAGTCATTGGAAGAAGGTTTTTATAAACATCTTCCATTTTAAAAGGTTTATATTGTGACTGACACAATATTCAACCCTCTTTCTAGTGTGATTTATTGTATTTCAGTTGACATTAGAGCTCGACCTCTTGGGTTGAGTATTCTTACAAATACAGAGAAAAGATCCTAAGGTCAAATAGATATGGAAGAATAATACACCACAAACAAGCCATCACTATTTAAAGGCGTTAAATACGACTACTGAAATGAATGTATGATATCTCATTTCGATTCTATTCATATAGACCTCTGGGACGTTGTAGAACATGGCAACTATATACCACTAGACGATCAACTGAATGAAGTTTCCATAACTTCTTAGACAACTAAGCTTGAAAGGCTTTGTTGTACACCCTTTTAAGGAAGAATATACAAAGGTCCATAGCTACAAAAGTGCAAAACAAATGTGGGGACCATTAGCTTTGACGTATGAAGGATCGTCACAGGTAAAATGCAACAAGTTCAACTTGTTGATAAGTATGAACCTTCACTGTGGAAGATGGTGAAGATATACAAGCCATGTTTGGATGCTTTCAAACTATTTTAAATGAATTACATTATCTTAACAAAACTTTTGATAACTATGATAATATTGACAAAATTCTAAGATGATTATCCAGAAAGTGGAGACCACAGATGACAACTTTGAGAACTGTGAAGAACCTGGACTCCATGTCCATTAAAGAGATGATTGGAACCTTAAGGGTTCATGAGCAAGAACTTCAATAAGATGAAGGATTTAGAAAGGGGAAGTCCTTGGCTCTAACAACACAAAAAGCAAAAGTGTAACACCCTGAAATTTCGATAACTGAAAATAGACATTTGATGTATTTCTTGTGTTATTTTATTAGCTTAGATTATTTGAAATGTTATGTGAATTATACATGTGCAATTGCTTGGTGTAGATGTCAAGTTCTGTAGAGTTTGTTTGAGATGCGTTTTAATTGAGTGACTCCGAGTTTGACCCGAAACCTGTTTTAGTAAAATCACCATTCTGGATTTCTTAACAGTTGGATCGCCTTCTTATTTATAGGTGGGTTCCTAACCCACACATAAAATGTTTGACCGTTGGGATTGACGAAATAACATCTGAAGCGTGAGAAATTAAATTTTCACTGAACTAGAAATTTAAAATTTGGCCAGCTCGCCCAGGCGAATTTGGGTGAGTCAAGTTGGTGTTAAAGCGTCCAAAATCATGAAAATTGGCCTCCTTCTTCCTCCATACAGCCACCCCAGAGGAACCCTTTAATCGGAGTGGAATCTTGAAAACTCTTCTCGAAGTTTCGGTAGAGAAAGGAGCCTCCAATCCTTTTTTATTGGTTTCCTTGAGGTAATCTTAGTTTCCTTTGTCTTCTTCTAGCTAGTTTAAGTTTCTCTTAGTGTCTCTTGTGTTTTGAGTACCGTTGCTGAGATTTCTACACATCCTTTGAAAACCATTTAAAAATGAGATGTTGTAAAAGTCTCTTTTTTATGAAATTGATGTCATTTTTGTGATCCTTGTTGAACCCTGGTCACATTGGTGTGATCGAAATTTCAAAATGATGTCTTTCGGTATGAACTCGCAAAACGACGTTTCAAGGAACTAACAGAGAAATATAGATAGGTAAGGGGAGTTTATTACTTGGTTACAGTTTTGATACCATAGTTGGAGGCCAGGGAGTCCAACTATGAAGATAACTGTCTGTCCCTACTGTGTGCTGGTTTTCAAGAAAAACTATGTTTTTAACTAATGGGATGCGATGCATTTATTATTGATGTATGTTGGTTCATGTTGTGTGCTCCTTTTCAAGAAAAACTGTGTTTTTAACTAATGGAATGCGATGAATTGACTTGTTGATGGATAAATCTGTGAATGATGTTGTTGTTGTAATGATTGGATTTTTGGGAAAAGTCTTAATTACAGAGGAGACTCTACCCAAAATTTTATAATGTGTTCTTCTATTTAATTTTTTATTAAATTTTTAAATGGGCATAAGAATGTGTTTTCTATATTGTAGTCCTCCTCTTTAATTTAGAATTTTGCTAAAATACCAGTCTCATGATAATATGGATGGTGGATGAATAAGGTGATATTGATGTCATTGATAATGTTGAAATAAGATGTTATTGATGGGTTGGTGATGATTGAATGAGATAATGATGTATAAATGATATAATGATGATGTGGTTTATGATGTTTAAATGAGATGATGATGAAAATGATGTTGATGTTGAAATGAGATGAAGTTGATGTTTATGAGGATAATATTGAAACAAGATGAATTTGATATATATGATGATGATATCGAGATGAGGTGATGTGTGTGTACACTGATACCCATGGGGTGCATGATTGGTTATCCTTGCGGAGAAGGATTTGTTCCTGGCCATGATCATGCATTGATGGTGCCCATGGTTGTCATTATGTGATATAGATATACACGGATATCTATGGGGGGTGTATGACTGGTTATCCTTGCGGAGGAGAATTTGTTCCTAGCCATGGTCATACATTGATGGTACCATGATTGTATACTGCATATATACACGTGGGGTGCAGTGACCGGTTGGTTATCCTTGCGAGGAAGAATTTGTTCCTAGCCACGGTCGTGCATCGGTGAGCCACATTGGTGTGTTATGTATGTACATGGGGTTGTATGATTGGTCATGCTTGCGGGGAAGGATTTCTTCCTGGCCATGGTCATACATTGGTAATGCCCATGTTTCATACTTCATGTGCATGGATGGAAATAGAATGAAGGCACGCGCGTACTTGTGGGTTTCAGTGAGCAGAGAACCTAGGTACTAAGTGAAAATACAATCAAAACACTTCAAATAACCAACAGGGGGGTAAGTTGGTTAAGACAGTCTTTAAAAAAATTTCTTTAAAACAATTTGCATAATTAAAACTTGGATCGTATCACTCAATCACCCTTGATCGAAAACAAAGTTTTCTTTCAATCTAAAATCACCTTGGAATGCATGTAATGACTGAAATGCTTCTTGTTGATTGTATATTGATTTCCAAATAATAGCAATGAAAGAAACACAGATAAAGAATCCAACACACAACAATTTATACTGGTTCACCTCACAAACTTGGAGGCTACATCCAGTGTCTTCCAACCAACACTAGGTTAGAGTTTCACTATATCAAATTATTCTTGTACAAGCACAACAAGTGACAATCTTTATCAACACTAGACAAAGATTCTAAATTCTAAAACACTATTAGAATACAGATCATAAAGATCTTGAGAAACCTACTCAGATCTTCAAACCTAGAGAACCCTACTCTAGAATGCTTGAAAAGAATCAATTTGAAATATCACAACACAACAAAATATCAGAGAATCTAAAAAGAAAGATTCAAGATAAACACAACCTATGATCCTTCATGTATGAATGAATGAATTGATTTCACCACACAATCCAGGTTGTAAGATATCTAATGCTCAGAATCTCTATCTTGAAAACCTTCTTTTCTTTAACACATCTTCACAAAAACTCAGAAATCTTAATCTTTATAAAATGTGTTTCTCACTCAAAAATCAGTCTCTTGAACTCTTAGAAAGATTTGTATCTTTTGGGAAAGTCACTCATATATTCAGAATAATTCGTACAAGGTCTATTTATGAAGAGCTGACCCACAAAGCTTTATAAAAAATTGATTTAACTAACAATAATCGATTAATCCGCTGGTGTAATCGATTATTTTGCCATATGTAATAAATTAAAACAACTAAATAATTGATTAAATTATTCCTCAGTTTTCTGGAAAAAATAGAATAATCGATTATTATGCAATGTAATTGATTAAAGCAAAAAAGCATAGTTTTCTAATAAGCCTATGTAATCGATTATGATTAATGGTAATCGATTAAAGCAACAAAGTATGATTTTCCAGAATGCACTATGTAATTGATTAAACCAAGCTTGTAATTGATTAAAGTGTTCTTCATGGCTTTTCCAAATTTAGAACAAAAGCATTTAGTCGATTAAAACACTGTGTAATCGATTAAAACTGTAAGTTTTCATTTTTCCAAAAACTTAAGTGTTTGCGAAAAGGTTTAGAAAATTTATAAAATCACAATTCAATCCTCTTCTTGTTATATTTTCCTTTACAACTCTAATATGTGATCAATTGTTTTTTACAAAATGAATTTATTATTTAGAATCAACACCTACCCAATCAAAGAAAAGAGAAAACCATATTTTGTAAACTACATAATCTGTGATTTTAAGTGTATCTTTTGAAGCAGTAATATTTAAGTTTACTTGGAATTCTTACTATGTTTTATCATTTTATCTTAGCATTTAAGAACAAATTGGTTGCCAAATGAAAAAAATAGGTTGTTGTTGAGCTCAACGAACGAAACAAATGGGTTGGTAAAACAAAAGTCGCAAAATTGTCAACAATTGAATTTTTCTTCAAGGGATTTCTTTCAGTTGCTAATATTAATTAAGTTTGTCATCAACAATAGGGTCGCTTTTATTACCTTGGACTAATTCAATTACCGAAACATCCGTCTCTAATTCGATCGCTAAATTTATGTGAAATTAATTTAAAATTAATTTTGGAAAATAATTTCAGTTGTTGTGTCGATGGCAATATAGCCATCGAGTATTTCAATTGCTGAAAATTAATAATTAAAATATTTTATTATTATTGGAATCATAAGGCAGTCGCCATTTCAAACACAAATTGTACCATCTTTTTTGTATATATTAGCGATCGAAATATTCAGTCACTAAATATATTACACTCTAATGGTTATTTTGCACTATTTTCGTAATTAATAATTTTTTAACCTGCTTAATAATTATAAACACCAAATAAGTCATGTTTTTAGCACAGTTAATTCCATAAAGAATTATAATATCTCCATTAAATTGTATGATAAAGTATAACTTCAATACTAATAAAAAGTCTGAAATAGAATCACTACTACACGAGCCACTTTTAACGTCATCGCATCTACGTCGGTTGTAAGAAAGCCGATGTTATATCATCATCAGTGGCAATTTTGTAATTAAATGAATTGGGTTTGAATATCAATGTCGGTTTTTCCGTGACCGTCGTAGTAACTACCTCTACAAAGTCGGTTTTTATAATAACCGACTTTGAATGCCTATGAAAATTTTAAATATAAAAAAAATAAATTGTTTTTTACGATCCACGTCGGTTTTGGAATGACCGACGTTGTTTTTTTCCTTTTCAAAGTCAGTTTTCATAATAATCCACTTTGATTATTTATAACAGTTTTTAATAAAAATTAAACAATTATAATATTACTCCCTCACTTTCTCTTTTTTAAATTTCAAAAACAAATTTAATCGCTGGTCCCCTTTCTCTGCACCCCCTTTTTGAAAAAACCCTAACCTTCATTCCCCTCGCGAAGCACCCTCACATTGTTACAAGAGTTTATAGTTTCTATATGTTCGTTCTTCTAACGGCCACTGAACGAAGCCTTGCAGGTGCGAAGAAGAAGGAGGTGAAGAAGGAGACTGGTATTCCGAGGTATTCTGATCCGTTTAATGGCTTATGCTTGTCGTTTTGACCTGATCTGTGTTCGGTCAATGACAATATTTTCGGTTTTGAGTACTATGATATTTCCGGTTGCTATATTCTGAGGCCTTGGTCAATGGCAATATGAGAGATCATGCAAGTGAGTTTCTTCTTCTTTTTTAGATAAATGAATAAGTGGATGGGTTTGTGTATAGTGTACTTGTTTTATACTAGAGCTTCATTCAATGCATGAGTGCTATATTGCAAGAACATGAATACAGAATTGCAGATTTATTTCTTTTAAATATTTACATAGGTCAGAGTTGCTTATTCAAAAACAATGTGCAGGAGTTTTTCGATCCAGAAATAAAGAAAATGAAAATCAAAAACTGCTACTTCCCATTGTTTGTATCTCCTGGAGTTTTGCAAAAGGAGAAGGACCACGTGGAGGGTTTTGCTCCTGAGGTGAGAGTTTGTGAATCTGTTGAGCCATGTAATGTTGATTGTTCAATAAGTTGGTTTAAGGTTTTTTTTTTTAAAATTAAGGAATATTCTCCCGAAATATCCTGTAGATTGGTTTGGTTGTAGAGATTTGGAGATTGTTGCATGCTTAAATCAATTATTTGTTCAATGGTCTAGGGCTTTCTTGATCAGGGACATGTTATGCTGCATTTTGATGTACAAAAACAAAATAGTTTAGCAACATTTGTTATGTAAACTAAGGTATCTCATGGAACTTTGTCTAGTCCATTGTGTGGTGCTTATAGGAGTTGTGAGTTTCTTTGGCAAGAAGGCCACACTGCTTTTGCAACAAAAGAGGAAGCAAATGCAGAGGTATTGCATCAAATAGTTATTTTAGGAATTTGTCTTTCTGAATCAGTTCAGTTGTATAAGCTACCTTGATTTCGTCATCTTCTGTCTTTGCATGCTTAATGAAGAGTTGTCAAGGCCCTTCTCTCATCTTGTGCTTTATAATTATGGCAGTGAAATAGTAAGCAATCTCCTACTTCATAATTAGCTGCTCAAGATTAATAATCATTATTCTGTAACAGCCTTAAAACCTTAACATCTTTGGGTTATGTGTTTGCAGGTTGAGGACCGGTTTTATATTTATCTGGAATATGTTCATCCTGGTTCAATTAATAAATATGTCCGTGATCATTGTGGTGCCATAACAGAATCTGTCATTCGGAATTTCACTCGCCATATTCTCTCAGGATTGGCTTATTTACACAGCAAAAAAACAATTCAGAGGTACATTCACAAGCTTGAAGTGCTTCACACTAACTTGAACAAAACCTTTATAATATCAAAACCCCAAACTAAATACAGTATATTTAAGGCACTAAGCTTAACCCTATTTAATTTCTTGCACCCCTCGCCTGCATACTAGTTTAATTAGTGGTTACTACTTAATTATATTAGTAAGAAAATAATTGCTAAAAAACACAATATGGATACTGTATGTATATGTGTGTGTGTGTGTGTGTTTTCATAAAATTTTATAAATTTCCAGTAAAAAAATGATTTTGTATCTTTCCAGTAAAAATAAAATAAATTTTGTAACTTTATCTAAACCTATGATTCCAAGTCTCAATTTGGAAAAAAAAATCAATAATTTTTATGATAGATCCAGAAAATAAATTGCAAAGGAAATGAAAAGAAAAATAAAATAATATTCAAATGTAAGACTTTGTAAGGTTTTATATAATGAGAACGTGCTTGAAATCTGCTTAATACTATTTGATGAGAAGTGGACGTGTATGACTTTGTAAAGTTTTAATGACAAAGTTTTCAACCTTGTTATATTGTATAAATTGGTATTTATAAACAAAAAAAAATCATAACTACAAATAACTTCTAATAACTAGTTTTAGTAGCTTTTAGCAGTAATCACTATTGATAACTTCTGGTTTTCACTAACTTTTATTCAAACTTAGTTATAAACAGTCTAATCACTATTGTAAATTGTTGAGTTTTTTTTACAGGTTTTGTTGACTAGTGTCCTGATTAAAGCACTAGTTAAGGAATTAGAAGAGAATTTTATTTATGAAAAGTTATATGAAAACACATTTAAAAATTATAAAAAGGTTTAATTTACTTCACTTACACTATGAGGTTTTGACACTGTTAAAAGTAGTCAACACTCTGACACTATTAATTTACTTCTCTATTGCAGGTTATGAGCTAATCAGTTAACATGTATCCCAAAAATCCAGAGTTCCCACCTAATGGTATGGAAGATATGACAAGATTGGCATATTTGCATGAACCAGGAGTGCTTCAAAATTTGCATGTTCGATATGCTATGAATGAAATATATGTAAGATATCACAATTGTCTTCTGGATTGGCCTCTCTATTCTATCTTGTGAAGTGTTTGGAGATATTCTTTGTTTTGTTGTCACAGTTATTGCAATGAAGCTTTAACTTTTGCCAATGGTGTTTGCAGACATACACAGGAAATATATTGATAGCCGTGAACCCTTTTCAAAGTTTACCTCATTTGAGTGCAACTAGTACCATGGCAAAGTATAAAGGTGCGGCTTTTGGTGAGCAGAGCCCACATCCTTTTGCAATTGCAAGTTCTGCATATAGGTAGCTTGCTGCTGCTCAGTTTTTTGTGCCTTGGTCATGACTTTAAAGTATTCTATGATTCAAAAATGATTATAGACTAGAAAAAAAATTAAAATTAATGATAAAACTCTCTACGGGTAGTGACCCCAAACCAGATAATTTTATACTCCCTTTGATTTTTTTATTTATCATTTGTTTCTTATAAAAATGACCAGGGGTAGTGGTTCATAAGGAAAGAAAAAAAATTGAAATATCAATTTTGACAACTGAAGCACTACGTGACCCCAAACCAGATAATTTTATACTCCCTTTGATTTTTTTATTTATCATTTGTTTTTTATTTATACTCCCTTTTATTTAATTACTCATTTAGTTCCCATACCTGCCTAATTTTTTGTTTGTTTTCATCCTTACATCTAAAATTTACTCATTTTAATCCCTATACATCATTAAAGTAGCTTCTGTGGTTCATGTATATTTGTATGCTGCAATGGGAAAGAAGAGGGACTATGTCACTACTCCTAATTAAGATTTTGAGGATAAGTTAAAGGCTTCATCTGAATAGAGGATTTGAGTTTCAATTTATAGTTAATGATGCATGTGTCACCGTGTTTCAGTTGATTCATTCTTGTCTTTTTTTCCTTATTATTTTCTCTTGGGAGTTTATTCTTTATCTCCAAGCACATTTAATTTATATACAGCACTAGACCGGTTTTTCTGTTGGAGGGAGGCATTCTAATTAGCCTCATTAATAACGCTCCAGGCTTATTTGCTTTCCACTTTCCATAATGCTAAACTCTAAAACATGTCCTTTTAAAAAATTTAAAGACTATGTAAGTATAAATATTTTATATAGTATAAATTTAAAGACTATGTAAGTATAAATTCTAAAACGTGTATTTTACCACCTCATTTAATTAATTAATGTAATGTGGCCATAAGGTGAATTATATAGTATAAATATTTTATACTAACTTATATGAATGGAATTCTATTTTTTTTAAAATGAAAATTGACTCTTTTTTACATAATTCGAATTTAATAAAAATTAGATTCTAATTTTTCAAAATGAAAATAAGAAATCATAATTTAAAAAACTATTTCATGTTATGCTTTTAACTTATATATATTATCTACAAAATTTTTGAATCTAATGTTTAACTAATAAACATTTTGTACTTGCAGAGAACTTGGGATTGGTATAGTGGCATATAGCCCTCTAACAGAAGATATCCTTTAAGCAATGCTTATATCTTGGTCCTTTATTCAACAAGGCAACTAAAATTCTTAATTTTATATGGAAATTTCCAATGACATTTATTTTGTAGCCTTTTCAGTTCCTTAATGTTTAAATTTCCTTACCTATTGAGGGTGTGCTTAATTAATGAAGTTGAAAATAACAAATAACAGAACACATGCTAATTCACAAGGAATGCATTAGTTTCATATGGTATTGTATTATATGTGTTTATCAGTATGTATGTACTTTGTTTTTTTTGTTTGTGTAATGATTCGCTGGGGATACTATCCTCTAATTCTGATAGGATCACGGGCTTTTGGCACTATTAACCGCATTCATGCTTTTTTTTAACCCAACCATAAGATCTTTTGGCTCACATTCCTTGATGTTGGAACAGCTGCTGTTATGGTATCAACAAGAAAAGGGTTTCAAAGGAAGAGAGCAATGCTTCAGCATATGAGAAAAGATCAGAATGTTGCAACCGTGAGATGGCAAAGGCTGATCTTGATGTTGCAACTCAACTTCATCCTTGAAGGACCTATCCATATAGATACACGGCATCAGGTACATTACAATGGGAAAATTTTTCGTATTTAAAAATCCATTACAATGGGAAAATTTTTAATTTTAAGTATCTTTGTATTTACCAAGTAGTAAATATAGTAGGTAGAAATTTCTTTTGACCCTGTAATAATTTACCAAGTACTATATTTACCAAGTAGTAAATATAGTAGTAAATCCATATAGAAGTCCTATTGCTCTTTCTCACTCATACAAGAATTACTCCTCATCCTTTGACCCTGTAACAATTTTGTGCAAGGGAATAGTAGAGAAGGGTAATTGGTTGAAAACAAAAACTATAATTTTAGGGAGTTTTCGTTTTATTTAAGGCTAAAGGTCAGGTATATTGAAGTTGGTGTTTATATTTGTATTGTCAGTTGTGGCTTCTCTTGCTCTTGTTTGTGTGGCATGACAAATTGCATTTGGATTGTAGAATAAACTAAGAGTAGTATGAAACAATTGAAGCAATTTAGGTGTTATGGTTTTAAAATATATAAGGTTTTTGTTTTTACTATATATATGCTAAATTTGGGAAGAGTGATCCCAAGTTAGTTATGTTCACAGCATATGTGACCATCATAGTTGTATACATACTTTCTAAGTCGGTTATTTAAGGAACCGACCTTGTATGCGAACTATCTAAGTCAGTTTTCTAAAAAAACTGACTTTGTATTCTTGCTTAAATAACCGACATTGTATCTGAAAAATCTAAGTCGGTTATTATAAAAACCGACTTTATAATGAAGCTTTCTAAGTCGGTTTTTTGTAATAACCGACTTTGTAAGGGTACTTTCTAAGTCAGTTTTTTAAAATAACAGACTTAGAATACATGGATTTTAAAATAAATAAATAAATAAAAAATTTCAAAGTCGGTTTTAAACTTTGTAGCCTTGGGTATATTATGACGTCTAATACAAGGTCGGTTACAAAACCGACTTTAAATGGTCCAAATAACCTACTTTAAATCCTCCTGCTGTAGTAGTGAATAAAGAAGTACCTACAAAAAACACATCATAATGAATAAAAGAAAAATAAACATGTAGTGAACAATCCTCTAATATGCCATGAAGTCAATCAATAAGTCTAGCATAGCATCATCCAGTCTAGAAGGGGTAGATGAGTCATTTTGTGTTTTACATGCAAGAAGCTTGAGAGAAAAATAAGAAGTCTATATGTTTTATGTGAAAAATTAGCCTAGTGAGTTTGTGTATCACTGTTTAACCCTCATTATGGTGACCAACTAATCCACTTCACTTAGTACATCAAATCCACCAACAATAATAAAATTAGCCTCTCATTGTCATGAAAGGCATCCTAAAACTCAAGGGAGTTACAAAAATGGAAGAAGAATGAAGCTAGAATGTGTGAAGGCGCAATACATATACCTTGATGGATGATGGATGCTGGAATGTTCCAAAATGATTGACACCTCAAAATGGCCACATAATCTCTATTTTGTCTCTTCTCCACAAAGTCTAATTCCTTAATCGCATTGGGTAATTCGCTAAGCAAATGCCAAGTTGACCTAATAGAGACTCCATTATTAATTTTTGCTCATGACCATCCATTTAAAATGATATCCACGAAGTAAACAAAGCTCCTCACTTAGTGATTTTTAGTGCCTTGTGACTTTCAGTGAAGGCCTCATCTTGATAAGGGTCCAATCTCCACAGAGCGAGAGCTTACTTCAAACTTTACAAAAGTTCCTCTTCCAAGTGCTTCTAGCTTCTACAAAATAACCATAAAACTAGTAAATTTCCTAAACATTAACAATGTAGCACTACTTCAAAATTATGACAATGTGAACTAAAATGTGGATAACCATTGCAAAAAATAAGGAAAAGAAAATATAATTATTGCTATTTATGATTAAGAATGTAAGTAAATACAATAATTATCACATGTTGTATTTATAGCATCTATTAAAAAATTCTTTGGAAGAGAATTTTCATTTAACATGGTTCTAGTTAGATCTTCTAAGAATCTATTCTTCATTTCTACACCACCATTTTGTTGCATGTGGAGTGGAGAAGTTGTGATCTATTCCATGCTTGTCACTAAATTCTTCAGAGTTTATTTTCAAACTCTCCACTATGGTCGTTCCTAATAGCTACTATTTAGAATCTTGGTCTTGAACCTTGATTCCATTTCTTATTTCTTCTATTTTTGGATTTGGCTTGACTTGTACGTTAAGACTAGTCTTTAACTTGTGGGTTTTCTTAATCAAAATCCAATGACAGGACTTCATAGGATCTTCATTTTGAATGCTTGGAAGTTCACAATTCAAGGAGATATGTGTTTAACAATTCCTATCTGGAGAATACAATATCCAAAAGACAAATATCCATACTTGTTTATTAAATTTAAGGTTTAATTACTTTTTTTCTTTAATTTATTTGTTAGGTTGAATTTGATCCTTTTATTTTTTGAAAGATTCAATTAATTATGTCCCCTAAATTTTAAAATAGGTTATATTTATTGATCCTTTCATTCAAATTGAGACAATTGCATTAATGTCATTTGTCTCAAATTGAAAAGAAAAACTAAACTATTTGAATCCATTTTAAAAATTAAGGAATTTTATTGCACTTTGTAAAATAAAAAGATCAAATTAAATGATAAAACATTAATTAAACTTCAATATAAAACCTTATTCTTGATTTTCGTGAAAGCTCAGCATATTATCTCTTCTCATCAAGTCTAATTTCTTGTGACGTGACATGTGTTGTGAGCTTCCACGATAAATTAAACTAAAGTTAATTTATGTTTTAAATATAATAGAATGTTTGAGAATCGCCATTAAAGCAATTTTTTATTAATCAAAATAATTTTTACGATTTTGAGAATTCAAAACTTTTAAATATTATATAATTCATATTTATAATTCTTAAAATAAATTTTTACCGATTAAATTAATTTCATTCAATATTCCTTAATTAAATCTTTAAATTTTTATAAATATAGCCATACATTGCACCGGATACTCACTATTTTAAGCATCACAAAACCACAGAAGAAGGATACAACTTTTGACAACCATAAATTTGTATACCTGCATTCATGAGAAAAACAAAAAAGAGATTTTCAACCGATTTTTAATGGAAATAATTGAGGTCCGCGCTAGTGATGCTACCCTACCCGTCACTTCAGTTTCAAACATTGGAAGCTGCAGAGCCAGCATGAATCAGGTAAAACACTAGCTTCAGGTCAAAAGATTTTATTATTTATTTATTATATTTTTAAATTAAAAATATTATAATTTTTTTATAATAAATTATATTAGTCTATTAAAAATAACTAGAAAACTCCTTATCCAACTACTTATCAAGACTCTTTTTTTCATAAAATTGTTTCCATTTCGCCTTCATTATTTTCACTAATTAATCATATTCTTTCTTCCTTTCAGATTATTTTTTGTGTGAATGTTTCTTCCTTTAAGATTGTATACAGTTGCATTTTCTCTCTTTTACCCATCTTTTCTGTATGGTAAAAAGCTTGCAGGTTTTTTATGTTGAATAACTGTAATTAGTGACTTTGATTTTTTTGGTAGGATCCAAGATATTTTCATAAATTTTGGTCCTTTGAATCAACAATAGAACTACTCTTCATCATCTGAAATTTAGTCACACTTAAACCTTTTTACAACTTGTTGTTTAATTAGGATTTGGAAAAATGTCAAACGAAATTAATTAGGTTAAGATGTAGCATTACTTTAATACTTTAGTAAGTTATTTTTGTTAGTATAAAGGATCTCATCTTAAAATTTTCTTTAGGCATAAATAATTGTTAGGCATCCGTATCTTGAAGGAAAATAAAATATGCAAAAATATAAATATCCAAATCTATGTGTTAAATTTAAAACTATTATTAAATTTTCATGAGTTATGAAGGCTCAAGGTATCATTGCTCTAAGTAGAATTGAATTTGGAAAGTCTCATTCAAACTTTGTAGATGAAAAAAATTGTAATTAAAAAAAATACTACGCAAAAAACGATATGGTGACAAAAAAAATGCTGAACATACTATCTATTCTCATGAAGCCTATTTTGATGCTAAATTAAATTAAATGAAATTTAATTCATTTCTTAATTAGTTACTTAAATAAAAATATTTATTTTCTACAATCTCATTAAGTAATATTTAAATTTCCTGAAGTAATTTAAATGTAATAGAATGCCTGCGAATCACCTTTAAAATAATTATTTTAATTAGAATAATTTTTAACATTTAAAAAATTCAAAAGTGTTATATTTATTCTTGTTAAAATAAATGTTTCTCTAATAGATTAATTTTAGTCTAAAAAAATCAAATAGATTAATTTCAATCAATATTTTTTGTTAATACAAATGCAGGCCTAAAATTGCACAGGACGCTTGCTATATTAAGCATCATAAAACCACAAAAAATACAACAACTTCGACAACCATAAACATAAATTATTTTATTTCCAACTGGTTCCTAATGGAAATAATTGAGCACCTTGCTACCCTACCCATGTGGTCTCAGTGGACAACATCTGAAACCTTTTATTCTGAAAAGGAAATTCCATGAACAACATTTGCCGCACACATTCAGGCACACACATGCATGGCTAGGAACTCACCTTAGAATAGCTAGTTACTTACATACAACATTTAGTCATATATATAATTAACATTACTGTCCATGGTGATTGTGATTCCTAGCTAGAACTATATCCAACGCGCACCACTAGATAGAATTGTATTAAGAGTTCATTCTAAATGCCAAACCAGACCCACCTAACTTGTCTTCTATGACTTTGGTTAAGTTCTCTGTCATTGAAGGTGAGAGATAATTAACCCAATCCCCTATTTCACCCTTCCTGAACAAAAACTTATTTTCAAAGTTCCTGCCAAATGTTCCAGACTTATTTACCTCTAATTCCTTCATTTTCTCAAAGCTACACAACTTGATTATGCTCACAATCACGCCACTATTTTCTTCCTCCAAGGTGAAAGGACAACCCAAGAACTCAGCCACCCTTTTGAGGTGAAAATTGGTGTCCTCTTTGAGGTCCTCATACATCAAGAACATAACCTTGTTTGGTCTCTCTATGCTCTCATTCCAATAACCAAGCACATGAGTCCAAAATGGGCCAAAACCAACCACCCCTTTACAATACATTTCAAAAGCCTCATCTAGTGCCAATGTGGGCAATGACGCTGGCTTGATTTTGTTGGCAAAAAACCAAGAAGAGATGAAAGTGTCAAAAGGGTTCCTGCAGATGTAGATTACCTTGCAATTGGACTCTTTGATTGATTTGGGCAATGAAGAAAATGGAACATGGGTTCCAAAGAGTCTTGGCTCATGCATGTTGGACAGGTCAGGAACATTGTCGTGCTGGCCATAAACTGTGTACTCAAAAAAGGGTACAAGGTCATGGGGATTGAAAGTGAGAAGAGGGTGGTTCTTGTTGAAGGAAGAGAAGTGGTGGCGGTTCACAGTGGCAAAAGTAAGAGCCTTCAACCAAGTGGTGCCTGATTTTGGCACAGTGGCCACAAGGATATCGCTGTCCTTGGCTTGGAAGTGCTTTTGAAAAGTGATTATGGCTTGGATTTCATGTGGTTGGCACCAAAAGCCTTGGAATAAATACACATATGGTGTTCTCCAACCTTTCTCTCTTGGAAGGGAGAGAATTAGCTCCTTGGTTTCTTGGCTTATTTTGTCATCTTCAATTACTTCCTCCCAACCTCCACTTGATTGGATTTTTGTAAACTTGGTTGGAGCCATTAATTGGAAAAAGAGATGATAAAAACTAATAGTAGATATGGGAGTTATATGGCTATATATGGTATGTGGCATGATGGTTTAGCTCTCGTGTTATTTATATATAGCAGAACCTTGGAGAGCTGGTTCAAGCCAGTAGAAGTGATAAGCATTCTTATTGTTGTTTGTGCACGTGAGAAATGACAAAAATGATTGAGAGAAAAGTGACAAAAAAGAATAGTAATCACCTAGCAGCCTTCTCATTTTGGATGTGAAATCTTTGGGCTATTTTACAAAAATAGGGTAATTTACTTTTAAATTTACGAAAGTAATATACTTTTATCTTTATTTAAAAAAAATATTCTTTGTACCCACGTGATGCACTTTTTTTATGTTGGACGTAGATTCTTAAAAATTATTTTAATTATAATTTATATCATCTTTAGATATTTTTTATGTTTGACGTATATATATATATATATATATTTACAAAATTATAATTCCTTAATTGAATTGTTTATATAATATATCTAAAATACTATTTTATTTTATTTTAAAATATTAAGCCGAAACAATTTCAGTTGATCACATAAAAAATACTATTTTATATCATATATGAAGTTAAAAAAATTAAAATTGTTGTTTAAGTTCTTTAGTGAAAAATACATTTATCAATTGCTTTATACATGACTATACTCTTCATCAAACTCACTTTTTCAGTTGAAATTTCATCACAATTAATCTTCTTCAAATTATACGCAGAATTTTCTTTTTTTTTTAGCTTTTCATTTTTCACAATCTTTAAAAATATTATCAAACTTTTTTAAGGTTTTTACTAAAGTCATCTGCAAATAAGAACGATAAAATAGCAATACATTCTAGTGATACTGAGTAGAAAAATATTAAGCTAGTGAGGTATA
>PYAF01004597.1:741670-769037 GCA_007407185.1 Glycine tomentella
AACGGTCATAACTTTTGATAGGAACGTCCGATGGAGGCGTACGATATGTCAAAACGCTTTGACATATCGTATGCCTCCATCACCGCCCAGGGCTTCTCCTCTGAATTTCAAGCGTTTTGACATATCGTACGCCTCCATCGGACGTTCCTATCAAAAGTTATGACCGTTTGAAGTTTTACGTTTTTTTTGTCACGTGGACACGTAATTCGCTGGACCTCCTAGCGAATTACGTACTGTCTGCCACGTGGAAACATAATTCGCTAGGCCTCCTAGCGAATTATGTCTTGTCTGCCACGTCGACACCTAATTCGCTGGGATCCCTAACGAATTTCGCTCGGCCTGCCACGTGTCCATTACCTAATTCGCTGGACTGACAAGCGAATTATGTCACGTGATAATTTGGTATATACTTTCTCTGGAGTGGCATTCCGGCAAATTTTTTTAAAAATCGTGACAGTACGGTCACGGTCTCGTGGTTGTTTCATGAGCCCCGTACAGTATTAGCTATTAGCTAAGTAAAAGACAACTATAAAAGGTAAGGATATTTCTTCAAAATGAACTAAACATGGCCAGTAGTAGTGAGTAGTGACGTAGAAGAAAATAAGGATTCTTATAATTGTTGTTTGTGCACGTGAGAAAACGCACATCGGCAGAAAAACGACAAACGCATACGTAATCACGTAGCAGCCTAGTCATTTTGGAAGTGATGTGAAACATTAATTTTGGGCTTTTTTTAAGGAAACAGGGTAAAAAACAATTTGGTTACAGGGAAAAAGGGTAATTAACTTTTAAAATTATCAACTACTTTGTGAAAAAATTTACCTTACAAGTTCTACTTTTTAAAGTCGGTTTTTATTTTTTATTTTTTATTATCATTATTATTTTAACTTTTTTATGATTAAAATTAGCCACAAATTTTTCTGGTGGTGCATAACCACAAGATATTTTTTCTTAAAATCATCGCTGACTCTTTGAAGTCTGATTTATACCATAAAAGTAAAAAAAATTAAAAATTATATTACTTTAATAATTTCTAAAGTAAACTACTTTTTTATGCGCTTTAAAGTAATCAACTCCATTTTAGTAAAAAGAAACTTAATTTTGGCCTAAACATATATGTTGAAGGATCATTAATGAATATTTTGTTATGATAAATCTATTAATTCTTAATTTTAATATATTTTAAATTTATTTTAATTGTTTACTATTAACTTTATGTTAACACGTAGATTCATTTTTAAATATTAATTATTTAATTCATATTTTTAAAAATGTAGGTATGCACATGAGAGCATCGTACATATTTTCAACAGAATTGAATCACACCACTTATTTAATTTGAGGAAAATTTAAAAGAACAAAAAAGACATATTTTTGGTGTAGGATGTCTGGATAATATAAAAGTTATAGGGAAAAACACTAATTTAGAGGAGATAACTTTTCTATGCAAATTCATAATTCATAGCCCAAAAGGACAAAAGAACCTAAATAATATAATTTTAATAAAAAAAATTATCAATTTGGGGCTGTTTGCAAACAAATTATCAATCTAGGACAGTAGGTTACACCTAGAATTGGGCATAATTGGTCATGCCCAGATTCAGGCGTGACCAAAGTTACACCTGAATCTGGGCATGACCTACTCCTATATAAGCTGCAGTATTTTACTTTTTCACACTTTTACTATTGCACCTTCTCTCTAAAGGTTTCCAAAGCACACCTTTGTTAGCTTTTGAGTGATTTATCTTTGCACCGAAGCTCTGCCAACAAGTAAGTTAATTTATTAATTATGAGTATTATTTAATATATTATTTTGTTGATTTTTAAATTTGTTAGAGCCATATTATTTATTTCGTTTTGTAGATAATTGTTAGGTATTAGATTATAGGATTTAGTTTAGTTTAGGGTTTAGTTGTCAATTGCAATAATTTTAATAAATTTAGTTAGTTCAGTTTAGGGTTGAAGGGTTATGGATTAGGGTTTACGAAGTAGGCTTTAGTTTAAGGGTTACAATTTGGGTTTAGGGTTAAGTTGTATAATTAAAATTGTTGAAGTGAATTTACTTAGTGTTTAGGGTTTAGTTAGGGTTTAGGGTTTAGTTTAAGGGGTACGATTTGGGTTTAGTGTTAAGTTGTATAATTAAAATTGTTGACGTGAATTTACTTAGTGTTTAGGGTGTACTTAGTGTTTAGGGTTTACTTAGTGTTTAGGGTTTAGTTTAAGGGGTACAATTTGGGTTTAGGGTTAAGTTGTATAATTAAAATTATTGTAAGTGAATTTACTTAGGGTTTAGGGTTTACTTAGTGTTTAGGATTTATTTAAGGTTTAGGGTTTACTTAGTGTTTACGGTTTAGTTTAAGGGTTATGATTTGGGTTTAGGGTTAAGTTGTATAATTAAAATTGTTGAAATGAATTTACTTAGTGTTTAGGGTTTACTTAGTGTTTATGGTTTAGTTTAAGGGTAACGATTTGGGTTTAGGGGTAAGTTGTATAATTAAAATTGTTGAAATGAATTTACTTAGTGTTTAGGGTTTACTTAGGATTTAGGATTTAGTTGTTAAATTAAAATTATTTTTCTAAATTAACTTAGTGTTTAGGGGTCAAGGCTTAGGGGTTAGAGTTTAGGAATTATTGTTTAGTTCATGGATTAGGATTTTTGGGATTAGGGTTTAGTTGTATAATTAATATTATTTTACTGAATTTACTTAGTGTTTATGGTTTATGGTTTAGGGATTAGTGTTTAGACTAGGGTGTATGGTTTAGGGTTTAGAGTTTAGACTAGGGTTAACGGTTTAGGAATTAGGGTTTAGACTAGGGTTTATGGTTTAGGGATTAGGGTTTAGACTAGGGTTTAGACTAGGGTTTATGGTTTATGGTTTAGGGTTTAAACTATGGTTTATGGGTTTAGGGATTAGTGTTTAGGCTAGGGTTTAGACTAGGGTTTATGGTTTATTGTTTAAATTCTTTTATTGAATTTACTTAGGGTTAGCGATTAGGGTTTAGTTTAAGGATTATGATTTTAGGATTAATGGTTTATTCTTTGGGGTTTAGTGTTTAGGATTTAGTGTTTAAATTAAATTTTTTTGATCAAATTTAATTAGTTCAGTTTAGGGTTAAGGTAATTTATTTGGATTGTAATTTAATTAGAAGTTATTAAATTATTAATTATAATATTGTTTTGATTATATTAAGATAGTCTCATAGATGGTTGATTCATCATCTTCGGCGTTTTCACGGTCTGGATCCGATCACGAGGGTGATGGAAAGGGTCCGACGACCCATGTTATGCCTTCCCCGTATAAATGGGGGGTTTTGCGGAGGCGTACCTAGAGAACTCATATTTCACACGTTGTGTGGAACGAGGACAGATGTCGAGTGTTAAAGACACGACGTGGTAAAATCACAAGGGGGCAGATTGTGACGATATTCCTGTAATCGTTGCAGCAATGTTAGGACAGGCTGGATTCCTACATGTCACACACATGCGACATATTCAGGTATAAATTTTTTAATTGAAGAATCATACATGTGAAGTAATTCCTATAAATGTTTTTTATTTATAAGTGTGCATACGCATTGATTATTTTAAACTTGACTTTAGATCGATCATGCACTTATTAGTGCTATGGTTGAGAGGTGGACACCAGAGACACATACGTTTCACATGCCGCAGGAAGAGATGACCATCACGTTGGAAGATGTGGCTGGTATCTTAGGTTTAGGCAGTGACGACAATGTCGTCACCGGAGTGACGTCTGACGATTGTGCTACAATCATTGAGGAGGTCTTTGGTCATCCTGCTCAGGAAACTGAGCTAAAAGGAGGATTCATGCGCTGGTCTTACTTTGATAGGAATTATGCACATTGGGGTGAGGTGGGTGGGGATCTGGTAGAAGTCATGTGGTTTACGAAGGTGCACATTGCGCGTATGATTGGAGAATGACTACTATGCAACAGATCCGGCGGAAGCACCGTCGGCTGTCGCTATGTCCCTTTGCTGGCAGGAGACATGACAGATATAGGTAGGTATAACTGGGGTTCCGCGATCCTGGCACATTTGTTTAGACAAATGTGTTAGTGTACAAATCTAGATAGAAGTGACATAGGTGGGTGTCATGTGCTTCTCCAAATATGGGCGTGGCTCAGATTCCCACCCATTGCTCCAACTATACCTCAGCCTACTCACCAGGAGTGACATTACGGCCACAAGTATGTTTCTTATTTTCTTTTATTAACTAGGTATTAATGAGTCTTATAAGTAATCTAATGTCATTTATTTTCAAATTAGGTTTAATGCTTTAGGCAAGTTTCGTGCACACGACCTTCTGTGGTATCGGATAACATTAGATTCCCTTGCTCAACATGAGGTATGTGTTGTTATTTACATAAGTTTTGGTCGATTGACTTGGATAATTTGCATTTTTTGTAATCATCGTTCTTTCCTAATTATGTGTTTAATTGTTTTGTTTAGGTGGTGTGACAACCATATGCAGGCTATCACTTCCTTGGTGCTACTGAGCACGAGCGACTGTTGTGGATGACTACTAGTCCAATTATATGCTTCCACACAGTTGAATATTCTCATCCGGACCGATGCATGCGACAATTTGAAAGGGATCAGCCAATCCCACGAAGGCCAATGAAGTTAAAGGTCGTGCATGACGTATCCCTGTGAGGCAAACAGATGGATAATTGGAGTCGTAAGTTAAGACCCTTTATCTGTCGATGGGGTATCAGGGACCAGCATATAGAGCTGTCCCCCCAACTGACTGAGTTCATATCACCAAACCATGAGTACATGGTTTGGTACAGGGAGAATGGGAAACGATACGTGATAGAGATGGCTGCCAAGATGGGTCGTTGTGTAAGTGTTGTTTAAATTTAATTTGTAAACTAATTTTCATTTTCATGGCGTTATTGTCTGGACTAATGAATTTGTTGTGTAATTTGTAGTTTGATGGCTTGGAGATGTTGTACTGTGCGAGTGGCGGTCAGGAGTGGACTGGATTCAACATAGAGTACTTGCACGAGGAGGTGGGTCGCATTATGTCCATGTTTCGACAGAGCTATCGCTTGGAGGAGCCAGGCCCACATGCACCCCCATCACAGTTTCAGCATGACCCGCAGGTGTATATGGATGTTCCCCGTAGGAAAGCCATGCCCCATGTTCCTAAGCCCATAGGAGCTTCCAGGGCTCGCGTTGATGGTTGCTATAGGCCTCCACTGATAGGACCTATATACGGCAATCAACCTTTCTATTACCAATCGTCTCAGCAGCAGGACATGGGGTATCAGGGGTTCAGTAGCCAGAGTGACATGCGTCCACCGGTAGACTACCAGTCACAACATGTGTATTATACGACTACTTTGGCCATGGCATCAACGGAGTGTGGGACAAGTAGTGACGTTCCTGCTACGGTGTGGAGTGCAGATGATATTGACAACCTATTGTCTCAGGTTGATTATACTCTGGCCAGTTGTGGGGATTGGCTAGCACATACAGAATATGCCACCCCACCTCCTAATTATCCCTGCCCAGCATCGCAGGTTTAGGGGACTGCATATCCACTTGCATATGTAGACCCTTCTCAGGCAGCCCCTCCTCAGGCAGGATCTTCTCGACTCTGTGGTAGACGGAGGTTGCGCGATCGTCAAGCGCGTCATCAGTAGTGGCCACCTGAGTCATAGTTTTTATTTGTGTATTTATGTTAGTGTTTATTTTTTTTGTTTGCAGTGGACTTTATTTATGATTCAAATGTTTATAACACTGTGTAATGGTTATATTTCTTGTCTTAACATAGCACGACCAGTGATGTACAACATTTTTATGAACAACCTGCACCAATTTGTGTTTGGTTAACTTGTTTAGCTTATTATGGGAAAATAATAATCCGATCCGTGCAATATCCATCTATTATCGCTTGCCAACTACTACATTTTGCAGCTTCAAATAAATTGTTCTCACGTTTTATTGTTCCAAATAAAGATCTCACCGGTTTACAGCTTGATGTTCCAATACTTCTACTTTTTTCTTTAAGTACTTGCCAAATATTTTGCCCAAGCCAAATGAACTTAAATCTTCATTTTCCCCCACCTTGTTTTTTCTATACAAGTATGAATATTCTTATATCAATAAAGACAAACTATTTTTTTATATACTAGAAATGGATTGAAATTTTGAGAAGTCACAAGATGCAACAGAAATAAAGGGATATATAAGGTCCAATTGGTCTAGTGGTTGGAAAAGAGTGAAGATAGAAGAAAAGAGAAGAGTGGTTGTGAATCATGCAAAAGCCTCTTCACGTCGTCAGTTAAGAACTTCAAATAAGACATGATTGGAGACGACCAAATCGAGCGATGATAAGCGTTGCCGTAACGCTCCAAAACAATTTAACTACGCTAATTCTGTAACACAGGATTAACCTAGGTCGACTCAGAGACACTATCAATATGGTTCTAACTTCAACTCACTAATAACAGTAAGGGGAGATTTTTATCAAATAGTTTATATGCGTAAGTAAAACTTGCAAAAACGTAAACTAAGATTAAAGAACAACACAAAAACTAACATAATTGAAAATAGGTAATGTAAAACAGATTAAAAGCATCAATCCAATTCACCTCACCAAGCTATTCGAATCATCATCGTTCTCAGAAATTTATCCTATAATGAAAGTTCGTTCAATCTCATTAGAAGCAATTCAATCGACTTAACCCCTAAATTGATTGAAACCACAACCCTAACTGAAATATCATCCAATTAATCTGTGATTAATATTCAAAATTAGGAAATGAATCCATAACCTAATCCACTTTCAATCCTAAATACATTCATAATCATGAAAACATAATAGCAATTGAAGAAGAAAGTGAACATTCAAATAGAATTCGAAATACCAAACCAGAACTCAAATTTTCCTTGTGCTTGGGTTGGATCCTTGGATTGATTGAGTATTTAGCCTTCCATGATCATCATCAGTGAAAGCCCCATGGAATAATTGCACGAAAATGGAAGAACAACAAAACGAAAATGAAGAACAAGGAAGAACAATTGAGAGAAAATAAGAGCAAGAGTTTTGATTCTAAAAACTTAAAAAGAGAAATGTAAAAGCTGTTTTTGCTAATGTAATGTAATATAATAAGTCTCTACAATGTCACAAATATAAAGTGACTAAGTCTGAAGGAAAGAATGGGCCATGAACAAATCCATCAATTCTAATTATTTACTATTTACAACCATAAAAATCAAATTCGCAGCCCAAAATATAAGTGCAGTGATTCTGACTTCGAAGCACAAAATGACCCTCCAAATAGCAGAATTAGCCTTGACTTATTTCTGACAAACTTGTAGATCTTTTTGTTTTCTTTCTAAGAACTACTAGAACGCTCCATTCGGAATTCCGTAGAGCTCTGTAGGTCCTATACAAGACAAATAGGTCAAGTGAGCATAAAATCTGAAAATACGCTACAATTAGCAATTAAGTCCACTTACTTACCTAAGACAAAAACTGAATTAGAATGAGAAAATAAAAGTCCAAGAGAATTCAAATAAGCTAAGAAGGATAATAAAATATTTAACTAAAAGCGCTCCATCAAAATACCCCACACTTAAACATTTACACTCCTGGGCACAACTAAAAGAAAGACTAAGAGAAAAATTCAAACTAAAGTAAACCAAAAATTTAAAGAAAGGGTATGAACAAGGCACACATATTTTTCAATGGATTATAACAATGCACAAAAGTGAGAGAGATGAAAGATGGAACAATAATATTAAGGTAACAAACAATCTATGAAAATATGATCACAAAGTGCAAAGTGAAAAAGTAGTGAAGTTTAGAATTAACAATGCAGCAAGGTGATAGAATTCTCTCAAAGGGAGACACTCAACCTCATATAATGTTTATGACTTGTATTTACACTCAAACACCACATGTAACTAGCACATCCAGGTATTAACAAGACTCTAATTCATTTAACTTGAAATACACATGCATCAAAAGATTAAAAGGACTTTATTAGCTTGTAATGAATGACTTAGGTAAAGGTAGATAAGAAAAGGATATTTAGGCTAAAACTTAAGAGAAAAGAGGGGCCATGGGGAGTAAACCAACAAGATAAAAGAAGGGTAGAAATAATAAGATGAAATTTAAAAGAATTTACAAGGATGAAAATGAACCATAACAACTTTTATTGCATATTTCTTTTTCTTTGCTTGAACTTCTTTTTCTTTGCTTATACACAATTTTTTTCTTTGAACTTTTGCTATTTGAGCTCTTTCTTTTCTCTTTTTTTTTCCTTCTCTTTCAAATCAAAACAAAATACAAACACCCCACACTTGCTTGAAACTCACTCCCAAAACAATTCCAAAGCTCTTTTCTCCCTAAAGCTAAGATAACATGATTTTCCATTTTTTTTTTAGTTTTTAATGAGCTAAACAAGAAAGAAAAGGCTAAAGGCTCAAAGAGGGTGACAATGGATATCAACACAAGGATATGTTTATTTGGCTAGTGGCTAAAAGAAAGAAGGCCTAAATCATCTCAATCAAAGCATGTGCAACAAAGAATGTCAAAAGAGGCAAGGCAAAACATAGAGTAATCTAGCACAAGGGTGAAATCACACATGAAAGAATATATCCACAAAGGCTCAAAAACTCACAAGGCATAATTTCATCACACATGGTTCATCTTAAATTCTATTTCTCAAGCTTACTTATCACTTCAAAAATTGCAACAATGATTCACATCAAGTATGAAACATCTCAATCCAACCAACTTTTTAACATTTCTCACAATTTATAAAATTAGAAATCCTATGAAAAACATGAAAAAGTGTCTAAATTCAATAAAAACAACAACAAAACAAAAACAACAGAAACAACAAATAGAAACAAACAACAAAAACATACAGATTCAAAAACTAAAACAGATAAACAGAATACAGACAGACAGATAAATAGAAAACAGAAAGCAACAGACAATGAAAAATAGACAGAAACAAAACGTAAATAGAAAATAAAATGTAAACAGAGAACAAAAAACAGAAAATAAAACGTAAACAGAAAATAGAAAATAAAAAATAAAAGAAAAACAGATTTTTAGGATCCTTCACCCCCCCCACTTGAAATGCACATTGTCCTTAATGTAAGCATGCAAAGAAATGCACACAAAGAGACAACAAATAAAAGAAAGGAAAAGGAAACTCCCAAAATGTCATTCAAGACAAAATTGACAGGACCAAAGAGATGTCCTCCACCAGCTCCTCCTCCACTTGAGGGCTCTCATGAAATGCTTTGAGTTGGTGACCATTGACCTTGAAGACTTTGCCGATAGCTTCATTTTTAATCTCAACTGCACCATGGGGAAAAACATTAGTAGTAATAAAAGGTCCATCTCATCTAGATAGAAGTTTACCGAAAATAAGCTTAAGGCGATAGTTAAAAATAACACTTTTTGGTCACTGTGGAACTCCTTTCTAAGAATCTTAGAGTCATGGAATTTCTTCACTCTCTCCTTGTAAATCTTAGAGATATCATAGGCTTCTAAACGAGTCTCCTCAAGCTCTTGCAATTGAAACTTCCTTTGCATACCCGCTTCATCAAATGTCATGTTACAACTCTTCACCGCCCAATAAGCACGGTGCTCAATCTCCACTGGAAGGTGGCATGCCTTACCAAAAACCATCCTATAGGGGGACATCCCCAAATGTGTGCGGTAAGCGGTCCTATGAGCCCATAAAGCATCCTCAAGGTGCTTGCTCTAATCTTTCCTATTTGGTTGCACCACCTTCTGTAACACTTGCTTGATCTCTCTGTTAAAAACCTCTGCTTGCCCATTAGTTTGGGGATGATTGGCTCCCCTGATCACTGATAATGGCTCTAGGCACACCAAACCTGCAAAAAATGTTGGATCTCACAAAATCCACAACAACTTTAGAATCATTAGTTCTGGTGGCCTTAGCTTAAACTCAAATAGAAACATAATCAACAAGCAGAATATATGAAAAACCATGAGAAACAAGAAATGGACCCATAAAATCAATACCCCACACATCAAAAACCTCACAGAAACTAATGGGTTGCTGAGGCATCTCATGCCTATGTATAATGGTCCCTCCTGCTCTCTGACACTGCTCACAAGTGGTGGTATATAATAACCCTCAGGTCCGGTGCGTATGGTGTGAGGTTCAGCGCTTGAAGCACTAAGGTATTCTATAGAAACCAGTTGTGGAGATGTGGTGCGATCGGCGCCGGTGTGGCGCGATCAGCGCCATGCCCACTGGCAACTGGTGCGAGTGGCGCTAGGTTCACGCTTTAAGCGCCATGGTTATTGGATGTTGGCGCGAGTAGCGCCGGATTGGCGTGAGTAGCGCCACAGTTGGTGAGCTTAAATCCTTCCTTGAAATCCCTTAAAACCCTTTAATCAAAGAAGTTCCTTTCTTAAGGGAAAGTTGAAGAACTCGAGTTTGGCGAGGAACAATGACTTTTCACAGACACCCGGGCTAAGGGAATAGGTCTAGAGGCCTTTCTCACCATTTCTGAGGTAAGAAACTCGAGATTTCCCGGTTGATTTGTGAATTAGGGTTTTGAGTGAATAGTGACCCACTTGTGATAGGGCTTGAATTAGCCTTGGGTCCTTTAGAAAGACATGTTTAGAATGTTGTGAGGAAGAAGGATTAGCTCTCAGATTATAGTTTGGTGAACTTTGGTTCTTGGCTCTGAGTTATGCATGTGTGACTTGTGTTTTGAGTCACTTGATGTGGATATGACATGCAAGAGCCTTGTTGATGGTTTGATGTGCCTGAGAGGCCATATGAACGGTGTCTTGTATGTGTGATATGGACCGTTCAAGCCCTATGTGTATTATGAGTAATTGGGCTATTGAGAGCTTTGAGCTCATTGTGGTTAGCTTGTATTGAGTCTGTGGTGACTCTAATACCATGTTTAAGCTATGATAGACCTCTGAGGGTCTATGAGAGGCCTAGTATGCATTGGGCTATGATGAACCATAGGTTAGATGACTTTGAGTTATGGAAAGGACTGAGGTTCCTTTCATTGTGGCAGTTGAGGACTGCTTGATATGTTGATGCATTGTATGCTTGAATTGGCTGTGATACGTGTTTTATGTGCCTTTTTAGGGCGTGACACCGAGGGTGTCAGTGGCGTAGGCCACAGAGCAGGGAAAGAGCTGCAGAGCTCGGCTTTGCCAGGTAAGTTCTTCGTCCCTGGGGATGTTTTCCACTTGTGTGCTTCACCACACTCCGAGGGAGTGATGGTTGTATTCATGATGCATTCATTGTTGGTTGTTGCATCCTCAAAATGATATGTATGCTTGCATTTATGCTTGAGAATGTATGATACCTGTTGATAGATCTTTTGGCCAGTAAGATAGATATGGACCTCCCTAGGAGGAAAGCGCACCTCCTAGTTTGGTTTGCTCGTGGGTGATGATGATCCCAGGGTGATGATGATCCCAGGGTGATGATGATCACTTAAGACCAAGAGATAGGTGTGTCCCGTCGCGGTTGATTTTCTATTCTCGGAGGTACCATATACGTGCGTCCATGCGTAAGGGGTAGCTCCCAATGGGATGGCACGAATGTGAGTTCCGGTCTCACACTGAGGTTGGTGTTGATGCGATCCATCGTACATAGAGCAAGATGACTTGCTTGTATTGTTATGAGGGTCGGGAGGCCAGTGTGATTGTGATGCCCTATGTTTGTGTCATGGAAATTGGGCTAGGGTGGGGGAGATGCCTTCAAGGACCCTGAGCTTACTGAGATGTATATCTCACCCCGTGTGGGGTTTATGTGGTTACAGGTGACGCTTCTGGCAGAGAGGAGCGGTCTCAGGGCGGGAGGCCCCAGTAGAGACTTTGCTGCATGACTGTGGGCAGTTGGAGCAGAGCTGATTGGCTCCTTTTCATATGATGTTGTTTTGTACCCTGTAGAGGGCTAGTGTGTGTGCACACATGATATGTTTGTATATGCCTTGTATAGTTTTGTATACCCTAACGTGAGGAAGTGGTTTTGAGACCAAGGCCAGTGTTGGCTCATTCTTTTGTAGAGACACGGGTAGTGTCAGATGTTGATGTATAAAACTTGTTTATGATTTGGATATGATGTTCCTCCTGATTATGTTTATGAGATATTCTGGTTTAACTGCCTATGCTTATGTTATACTGGATCAGTAGGGACTTGTTTATGTTACATGTTGTTTGTGTGGTGACGTATTTTATATTCCATACATAATGTAATCAAGAAATATGGTTTCATTTCGCTTCTGCCAGTTTTTAAATAAAGTGATTGAGCGCTATTTTGATATTATAAAATGTTAATACACCAGAGGCCTACGGGGTGTTACATGGTAATGTGATGAGCATCTCTAAACAAGATGGGCCAAAAGAACCCACAGTCTAATACTTTCCTAGCGGTCCTCTGAGGACCAAAATGACCTCCGGTAGGTGTGCCATGACAAAACTGAAGTATACTGAATTTCATGATCAGGCACACACCTTCGGATCACTTGGTCTCTACTAAACCTACACAAATAAGGATCATCCCCAACATAATATTTAGCATCACTCTTAAGTTTATCTATTTGGGACCTAGATGCATGAGGTGGAACAACAGATGCAACAAGGAAATTAACAATGTCAGCAAACCAAGGTGTGACATGCGATGAATGCAAATGCATCAAATGCTCATCAGGAAAATTATCACGAATGGGAAAGGAGAGGTCCCTCAATCCTACTTAAGTGATCAGCAACCAAGTTTTCTGCATCACTTCTGTCCTTAATCTCAATGTCAAATTCCTGAAGAAGAAGCATCCACCGGATCAATCTAGGTTAGTATTAGGCTTCTTCAACAGATATTTCAAAGCTGCATGGTCAGTAAAGACAATGATATGGGAGCAAAGCAAATAAGATCTAAATTTATCTAAAGCAAAAACAATAGCCAAAAGCTCCTTCTCAGTGGTGGTGTAGTTAACTTGGGATGCATCCAAAGTGCGTGAAACATAAGCAATAACATGGGATAGTTTACCAACTCTTTGTGACAACACAGCCCCAAGTGCATAATTAGAGGCATCACACATGAGCTTAAAAGGAAGCTCCTAATTTGGTGGCTTCATGATAGGAGAGGTAGTCAGCTTCTTCCTCAATCCTTCAAATGCCTATTTGTAAGACTGGTCAAATGTAAAGTCTACGTCCTTTTGGAGAAGCTTGGACAATGGCAATGTAATCTTACTGAAATCCTAAATGAATCTCCTATAAAAACCCTCATGTCCAAGAAAAGAACGCACTTCCCGCACAGAAGCAGGGTAAGGGAAAGAAGTAATCACATCAATCTTGGCCTTATCGACCTCAATACCTCTACTAGAGACCAAATGCCCTAAGACTATACCCTCATGCACCATAAAATGGCATTTCTCAAAGTTAAGAAAAAGGTTAGTCCTAATACATTTGTCAAGCACTCTAGAGAGACTATCCAAACATGCATCAAAAGAGGAACCATAAACAGTGAAATCATCCATAAATACCTCCATGCAACTCTCGAATAAATCAGAAAAGATGCTTACCATGCACCTCTGGAAGGTGCCAAGTGCGTTGCATAGGCCAAAAGGCATCCGTGTGTAAGCAAATGTGCCAAATGGACAAGTGAATGTGGTCTTATGTTGATCCTCTGGTGCAATATGAATCTGCATGTAACCGGAAAAACCATCAAGAAAGCAATAATGTGATTTACCAGCCAACCTCTCTAAAACTTGATCAATGAAAGGAAGAGGGAAATGGTCCTTGCGAGTGGCCTGGTTGAGTCTCTTGTAATCAATGCAAACTCACCAACTGTTGGCAACTCTAGTCAGAATCAGCTCATTATCTTGATTCTTCACAACTGTGAGACCCGACTTCTTAGGAATCACTTGGACAGGTGAAACCCAAGTGCTATCTGAGATGGGATAGATGGCCCCTGCAGCTAGTAGCTTCGTCACTCCTTCTTCACCACATCAAGAATAGTGGGATTCGGCCTCCTCTGTGGTTGCCTCACTGGTCTAGAATCATCCTCCAAAAGTATCCAGTGCATGTAGATGGAAGGATTAATTCCAGGAAGATCAGCAAGTGTCCATCTAATGGCCTTTTTGTGGCCTCTCAAAACATGCATCAACTTCTCTTCATGCTCCAGTGACAGACTACTAGATACAATGACTAGAAGCTTCTGAGCATTATCTAAATATGCATACTTGAGGTGCTCAGGTAGTGACTTCAGCTCCAAAGAAGGTGGCTAAATTGTGGAAGGTAAGGAAAGACTAGGGGCTGAGGGAAGTGGGATAATAGGCTCAGAACTTGTATCTGTACCTGCAACACAATTAGACTAAAGTGCGGAGGAAATCTCCGCACAAATACTACACATGACAACAGAATCATCATAGGTACAATTAAAAGAACCAAGATCAAAATCAGAAAGTAAATCAGAAATATCCACACTATCTATTGTAACATCAATGATATCAAGAAGAAAAACAAAATGCTCCTCTACAGGATGTCTCATAGCCTCAAAAATGTTAAATTGAACAATGTCATCACCAAATTCCATAGAAAGAGTTCCTGCATGCACATCAATTTTGGTCCTAGTCGTCATCAAGAATGGTCTCCCTAGGATCAATGAGGATCCATGGCTGGAAGACTCATTCTCCATATCCAAAATGTAAAAATCTGCTGGGAAGATCAAATTATTAACTCGCACCAGCACATCTTTAATAAGTCCAAGTGGAAGCGCAACACTCCTGTTGGCCAAGTGAATGACAACACCAGTGGGTTTCATCTCACCAAGGTGTAGTGATCTGTAAACTGATGTGGGCATGACATTAATGAAGGCTCCAAGATCACACATGGCATCTGCAAAAGTAATATCTCCAATGGTGCATGGGACAGTGAAAGGGCCATACAAATGAGTGCCATCAATCTGAATCATTGGTTTTCAAAAATTAAATGCCTGGCAACACTGTCCGAAAGTCCAGAACATGCGATGAAACACACGCTTTCCCCATACCAGTTGATTTGCCACAAAATAATCATTGGTTTGAATATCATAAAAAGAACCTAGTGAAAAACGAAGCATGTACCCACACCACCTTAGCAAAAATGCATATGATTCTTCCCAATTCCCGTAAATCATTGTCATTGCTTTCTGCTTCGTAAACCAGGCCTTACGATATGAAACTCTAAATCCAAATGAATGGGTGATCCTTTCCCAAACCAATGCAATCGACACAGACGGTTCCTCCTTAATCATTCCTAACAATGCAAATGTAACATTCACATTAAAATTAACAACCTTAAAGAACCATTATTGAACACATATAGAGGAAATTTAAAAAATACGTACCTCCTACAAGTGAAGCAATAACATCAGAATCAAGTTGTCTATGATCCTATGAAATATGGTCAATCAGGCAATTGTGTTTGCCACCCCATCTTGAAACAATCCACTTCTCACCAAACACTGGTTTAATTACCCTAACCCTTCATGGGCAACCCTCGTTATGAGTAATACACCTCATGCTAAACTTGTTAGGCTTACTCTCAACCACATATGCTTCTTGATGCTCCTTCATTTCCACTTACATGCGATTTGTGTGTCCTTTTTGGAGGCAAATTCTTGTTTAACAAACAATGCATCCCCTAATTGCCATGGACCCTGCACTGAATCCGAATCGGAACGGGTAAAAGATTCTTCTTCGCTTGGATGACTTCAATCAATATATGTGTAATGAGGAATTCCATCCCAAAAAGGAGTGACCTCAGCACCTTTAAATACAAAATCAGCTGAATAAATATAAGATGCACACTAAAATACTATAACATACAAATATACAAATTTTAGATCACTTCATCATTCATTTTAGTCATATTACATACCTTTAACAGGTTGTTCTGATTGTATACATCCTACGTCCGGATGATGATGGATTTCAGATGACCCCACATTAGTGTCTGCTTGGAATCCAGTCGCATCCACACCAGCATCGTCATCATTATCCGACGCACTAGCATCCTCTTCAAGAAGACGATCTTCCATTGCAATGTTTTCATCATCATCATCCTCTTTATCATCATCGATAACCCAAGTAGGGTCATGTGAATCTTCCTCAGACACGTTTACAAATGGAGTAGCATATGACGATGTAGGCTTACTAGAATTTAAAGGAACTGACTTGATGGGTAAAACATCATCTACTACAGTAAAGTCCACGTACAACTCTATAAAATCTTTCGTTGGCAGCTTAAAAAATTCTTCCATTAGCAATTCTATGTCTTCGTCATCCACAAGTTGAAAACCCATGTACTGTTCACGTTGCCATAATCTTCCCGTAACCAAAGTGATACATTGGTTGTCTTGCAGACCTAATTTTTGGCATATCTTTTAATGTAATTCACCCATTGTCGAGCTTCGCTTAATACGTGTCTGCCTTTTCTCCCCTTCAAAAACAACAGCCGGTTGACCTTCAAATTTCCTTCCATTAAAAAATAACACAACACAAACAAACTCCTCACCACCTAAACTCATTTCTTCCACTCAACAAAAACAATAACTTCTTGCCAGAGCTTCGCTGTAGACATAAATTTCAAAAACTTGTGTTAGAATATGTTTTTACCATTACTCATAAACCATAGACCCTAACCCTTAGACCCATAAACCTTAAACCATAAACCCTTGAACCCTAAAACACTAAAACCCTAAACCCTAAACCGTAACCCATAAACCCTACGCCTTACACCCTAGACACTCAACACTAAAGCCTAACCTTTAAACCCTACGCCATCCACCCTAGACCCTCAACACTGGACCCTAAACCTAAACCCTTCACCCTAAACCATAAACTAAACTAAACCCTAACTTATTAGCCTGCATTGTTAACTACAGTTGGCAAACAAATATCAGGCACAAACAACTTCTGAAAATCCACCATGTCATTCACAACCAACAAATTCAATGGAAGGGACACACTCACCTGCTAAGACATTTGATGTATCACCTCACCCTTCAATGGAAGGGGTGCACTCACCATGTACATCACAACCAACAAATTCATATGCAAGATGAAACACTTATTAGGCTTATATTGGTGATGACAGGAGGAATTTACACGCACATTGAAACAATTGACCAAAGAGGCACCGGCACAAGGTAAACCTCCACCAAGTGAGTTAAATGTGTGGTGTAGTGTAGCTAGATCTAAGAAAGGAAAAGTTTCTGGGTTTGGAATGGAATCTAAGGTAATGGCAACAGGTGAACCATAGTGACTCAACACTGAACCCGTAGACCCTCAACAATGAACCCTAACCCTTAACCGCTCACCCTAAACCATAAACTAAAATAAACCCTGCACCCTAAACCCTAAGTCCCAAAACCCTAAAAACTACCCTACATCCTAAAACCTTAAACCATAAACCCCTAAACCCTAACACCTTAAACCCTAACCCTTAAACCTTAAACCTTAAACCATAAACCCATAAACCCTAACACCTTCAAACCTAAATCCTAGACCCCAAAACCTTACACCTTAAACCATAAACCCCTAAACCCTAACACCTTACACCCTAACCCTTAGACCCTTAAACCTTAAACCATAAACCCCTAAACCCTAAACACCTTAAACCCTAAACCCTAGATCCTAAAACCTTAAACCATAAACCCCTACACCCTCACACTGTAAACCATAACCCTTAGACCCTAAACCCTTAACCCTTAAACCATAAATCCTACACCTAAAAACCTTAAACCCTAACCCTTAGACCCTAAAACCTTAACCCATGAACCCCTACACCCTAAACACCTTAAACCCTGACCCTTAGACCCTAAAACCTTAACCCTTAAACCATAACCAATAAACCCTAACACCTTAACCCCTAACCCTTAGACCCTAAAACCTTAAACCATAAACCCTACACCCAAAAACACTCAACCCTAATCCGTAAACCCTCAGCACTGCACCCTAAACCTAAACCTTTCACCCTAAACCCTAAACTAAACTAAACCCTACAACCTAATACCAAACATTTTTTTACAAAACTAAACCATAAACACTAACAATTCCACATGTCACTAACAATTTTATAATATAACATATTAACTAATATCCATAATTAATCAAATAACTTGTTGGCAGAGCTTCGCGCTGCAAAGTCACTTACACTAAACTTTTGAAACTTTTAGAGAGAAGGCGAGACAGTAAAAGTGACAAAAATGTAGCAGAGGACATGGTATAAAAGGGTGGGTCACGCCTAGATTCAGGTGTGACTGCCCCCTTGGTCACGCCTGAATCTGGGCGTAACCTATTGTCCCTGATTGATAATTTGTTTGCAAACAGTCTCAAATTGATAATTTTTATTAAAATTGTATTATTTAGGTTCTTTTGCCGATGAAAGAGTGTTCATATTTTCTTACTTTTGTATCCGACGTACCATTACTTATATTATTTGAGGGGATAAGGTCATAAAAAATGGAAGTAAATGAATCTTTTAAATCTAAAATATGATTTTGATGAGTAATGATACATTTTTAATTAAAATTAATCAAAAATTTTCGAGATGTAAAATTTAATTTTTCAATAAGTTAAAATTAATGATAAATAATACCACCTGCTTATTATGTATACTATTTTTCCTATAATCGAATAAAAACCATTTGAACAGGATACCAAAAATACTTCATTAATTTGTAATTTTTTTAATGTCCCCCCCATAGAAAAATATCTAATTTCACACTGATTAATAATGTTAATTAAATTCATTTAGTTTTCTTGATTTCATATATAAAATAACTACATTCCCTGAATTATCCTTGTAATCATATTTATTAGAGATGATGCCTCATTTAACTTAAGAATATTTATGAAATAATAACATTAAATATGGTTGAATTTTGGTTGAAATTTGTTTATATTTCTATACATCAAATTTTAGTATTTTTTATATTTTAGTATACTTTATATTTAGGTATGTTGAAATAATACCATAAAAAAGTATGTTGAAATAATTGTACACTCACTATCATTTTCTATACTATGAAATGAGAAGAATTGTATTTAAATTCTGAAGATTTTATTTTCACTATTACTTAGACGGCTTATATAGGGAATAAAAACAGTTTGGATTCATGTTCTGATGTGATAACACACCCGCAAGAGATCGGTCGACGAGGAATCTTCAGTAATAGAGTCTTTTTCTGTCTATGATGATGGTCATATATCGCTGTCATAAGTGGTTCACATTTTTTAGATATATATTCACCCGTTTTAACTAAACGTTGATGGGGATATATATATATATATATATATATATATATATATATATATATATATATATATATATATATATAAAAGAGATTATATTGTCATATATATAGTTTTTGGTGAAACAAACCGGATTGATAAAATGCCATCATGATTATACATTATTAATTTCATCAAATTGACGTGGGCATGACATCATCAAAGAATTATGTACTCATGTTAGGAAAGGCCTCTAACGGTCATTCAAAAAACTTTAACAGTTAAAATTATATTAAAAAAAAATATTTATAGTAAATTTTAAAATTATATTATATTTTTAATCGTTTATTTTTGAATGGAAGTTTTTAATAATTTTCATTTTTAAAATTAGTTTCTATCATTTTTAGAAGAATTCTTAAAAAAAATTAATTAGTGAACACTTTTACAACAGAATCCAGGCATATTTATAACCTTTACGGTTGTCGCCGGAGTTTATTGTATATGACCTCAAATTAAACTGAGTTTCATGAATGGGGAATTTTCATTATTTCATTAAACATATGTTTCGTAAACAAATTTCATTTTTTTTCTCAGTTTATAAGAAATCGTTTGAAAATAAGTAACTATTTTAAAATTACTGTTTTCAAATGTACACTAAAGAATTTTAATTCGTGTGTTCATATGATAAATAACCAATAACAAATACTCATAATATATAATATTTTATCGATAACTTATAAATAAAAGTTTATCTTCATGAAGAATCAATTTATTTACTTTATTACCATAACATTTTTATTACTAAAATAAAATTCAATAAACTTTGCAAAAAAAAAGTTCAAGATTTGCTAAACAAATTAATTTCAGAATGTATCCCCAGCCACTATCATAGGCGGAAGGGGTAATTCCGAGGGGTTATAGAAAAAGTAATATTTAAATCAAAATAACATAGTAAAGGTATGAAATATTTTGAAAATAGTTATTCTATTTTATCATGTATGGGTCCTAGCATTATATGAAATGACCACTAAATGTGTGTATGATATAATATTATTTTAGTTTAATTAAAAAAATCAAAAATTCAAACTTTAGATATATAATTATCTTAAATATTTAAAGAAATTTTTTTATTATTTACAATGATGTGATATTTAACTCAGGTATAATAATGGTCTCAAATAAAGAATACTTGTTGATTTGTAGTCTTTTTTGATAAAGATTGTTGAATAGTCTATTAAAGAAAATGACGGAAAGAATCAATGAAAACCTTTGACTCATCCTAAGCAGCAAATATACTGGTCCACTCTGTTCTGCCGACAAATAAAGAGCACATAAAAGCATGTCCTTGCTAAATATGATAACCTTTCCGTTGCAATCAGTTGTCTTTTAGTGTAAAACGGCAACGTATGTACAAGCTCCAGTCTGTTCTGTCGACCAGAAATGAAAGCAAATCTTTGCCGACAAAAGTCTCAAAATGAACAGTCTCCATGCAAATCAATGCATATCCCAGACGTGTAAAAATGCTAGCCGATTAAAAAAATAAAACAAAAAAGATATACTTGTAAAATTATACAGTACTACTACTTGGTAAGTTATCTGAACTTAGAAAGTTAATGTTTAGTTGGAACTTTGAAGGTGTTATTTTTACTTATTTAATTGAAAATTATAAGTCACTAAACTGACTTTTTGAATTATATGCGCTGGGTAAAATATATAAGAAAAAATCTTACTAATTAGTGTTTTGGAAGGATACAGTTAAAGAATCAAAAGAAAAAATATTAATATTTTATTGATAAGCATATAAAAAAAATTGGTGGTCAAAGTGGAGTCATCAATAAGTTGATTCACATCGGAATAAATATAAATATTTAATACAACTTATCGAATGCTCAACCATAATTTACAAATTTCTTATTCTCTCGTTTTAAAATGATCAATATTTAAGTTTTTTTTTTACTTTTAAGAGAATAATAAAAGTAGCATGAAAATCCTTGGGTATTGTGTGTTTTAGTGCTCCTTTATAGTTATTGGACTTGATTTTGGGCTTTAGCAAATGTAGGAATGGGTGTTATAGGCAAAATGTTTGCATAGTTAAGAAAAGTCCAAAACTCACCACAAATTCTCTCATGCTTTTTAAAATCTGAAACATCCTCCATAGTCCTCACTTTCTTTCACTTCATCTTCCTCTCCAAACTTCCTCTTAACACTTTTCTTGCTTGACCAACGCATCTTGTACACATAATTTTGACTCAGGTTTTTGATTTTTCCCTTATTTCTTCTAATTTACGAATGATTTGTCACATATCAAGTTAACCTAATCACTCACCTTTGGTTGTTAACTGTGTAGGATAAACAAGAAACTGTAGATAAGTCGGAACGTGTTTCTGATGTAATGACCTAATTTCTAAGTTGATTTTATTACTATTATTTTTACTTAGGATAAAAAAATAATTTCAAAAAACACGTATTAGTAAGAATTCTAAGTCATAAAATTTACAAAATATGTAAAGACTAATACATTAGTCAATGTCTCTGTTACAAAAGTTTATACAAGTACAAAACTCTTTCCGAAATCCAGCCGAGTACATAGCTCCTTCAATAAATCAGCACTACTCCAGAACCTCAAGGAACCTGACCATGGCTGCCATCTAAGAAAAACATGAAACAAATCTTGTGAGAAATAAATTTCTCAGTAGGCAAAGCTAAATTCCGACCTTATTAGTAGGTTAGTAAAAGCATCAAATAATCCAACACATCCACAAGAAATATGCAAATTATATGAATGCATGAGATGAACTATTCTAGGGCAAATGGCCTCCACATATCGTACTGTATGTGGCCACACTGAGTGTGAACGCTACTATAGTCTTACGCAAACATGCATGAATTTTGCCATATATCCTTGTACCTGGGTACTACATATCGTACTGTATGTAGCATCAGATTTTGTTTCCCCAAAGCCTCATACTGGACTTGGAAACATGGAAACATGAATCCACCTATTTTAATCACATCAACATCCATAAAAATCAAATCCATAAGCAAAATACATATTACCTTATGGAAAATATTTTCATCATATCATCATATGTATCACAAGTATGGTTACACCACCATACCTTATCCAATAAGTTTATAAGTATGGTTAAACCGCCATATCTTATTCAAGCAAATTACCAACTTAGGCATGACCAAAGAATATCCTCACAGAAAATTATGTTAGTAATCTAACTAATAATCCATAATATGTCTTTCAAATAATTTCTAATCCCTTGAAATTTTCATAATAAAAGATTAAAGCCTAGTATGCATCTTTTATTCTCCTTTCACCTACCACCTCACTAATTAATCCTCAAAATCAAATCATCAAGTATTTAAACCATTCAACTACATACCATTCATCATCTACTTCAAAAATTAAATCAAAACATGTCCATAAAAATATAAACAGACAGTCCAAAGTATCATTAAAATCACCTCAAAAGATCATCAAATGGACTTCCATACTTCACTAATATTGATGGGTATAAATATAGCCTATCTTATAACTTAAATCAACATATTCTCATCAAAGAATAACCTTTAAACATCATGAAATTCAAGCCTAAATATCAACCATAAATCAGCCTACTAAAGCATGTAAATCAACCTAAACCAATGATTAACTAGAGATTTAAGCTTAACCTACCTCAAGTGAGTTTGAGTCTTGATATCCTTCTAAGCTTGTTAAATCCTTCCTAAGGTTGTTTGCCTCTACTCGTAATTTCTTCAAGGTGATGGGGTTTACTTGATTTAAGCTTTAAAGAGAAAGATGAAATGAAATGAAATGAAAGTGGTGTGAGGGAGAGAGTTCAAGTGAGGTTTGAAGAAAGGAATGGTCTTGGAATTGGCTTGTACTTAGGTTCCTCCTCCTCCCTTTATATAGTGGTGAAGAAATGATTACTTAGAGAAAAATCTCATAAGCCATCATTATTCCTTTACAAGTGTCATACACTTGTTATAATCTTAAGGCTTCCTTCCTTTCTTCCTTCCAAGTGTCCTACCACTTGGCATGATCTTAGAGCTTCTTCTCTTTTGCTCCAAGTGTCCAAGCTCTTGAAGTTTCTTCATTTCTCTTGCATTTTCGTGGAGTAGCTTGCCAAGGAAGATTTTTATGCTTTTTCTTTCATTTTTGAGTTTATCCCAAACCTGTTTTAGTAACATTCTAATTCTGGATTTGTTAACCGTTGGATCTCTTTAAAATTTTAAAGGTACACTACTATCTCACATATGTAACTTTTGACTGTTGGGATTGTTGAAACAATGTCTAGAGCTGTCCACGTGCAAGATGGAAGAGTGTAGAGAAATCTTGGCTTGATTTTTATGTTACCTTGCAACCATGTCATACAAGTGTCTTGCCACTTGTTTTCATCCTATGGCTTATCTTCCACTGGCTAAATTCAAGAAGCTTCTTCCTCATTCTCCATGCTTCTCCACGTGAATGACAAGCTCAAAGGGAAGGAATAAAAAATTTTCTTCCTTTCATGCTATATGTGGTCATTTTTTGATGATGGATAAAAATCTAGTTTCAATATGGTATTTTCTTAAAAAGAAATCCAATTTAATTTTAATTTTTTAATCTAAAGAAAATTTTGAATATTATAATTCTAGATGTTCCTAAGAATTTATCCCAATGATAGTTTAAATTAATCCCAAGCAGTCTTATACATGGCAATACATAAACCTTTCATTCTAGACTACATCTTTATCTTGTTTTTGATTGGTCTATACTTCTTTTGACCGTCAAAATTACTAAACCATTTTATTAAATAGGTCTATTCATCCTATAATTAGGAGAAAATTCTATAGATTTTATGTACCATTTTTCATATTTTTCTGATGCTTGAGTTTTCTTGAATACAGCCTCAAAATTGTCATCTTCTAAAATTTGTAGAAATTTTATTCTAAAGTTTTGTGTCACAAAATATGTTGATACTTAGTCAGCTAAGTGTTTTCTATAATTTCATCAAGTTTCTACAAAATTTCTAAAGTTATTTGAGCATTTTTAGCCTATGGGCATTTTGGTAATTATGCCATTCATCCTAGGGGTATTTTGGTCATTTTGAAAATGTCCAAGGGCGTTTTTGTAATTTTTCTCCTTAAAATATCTAACTAAAGTATCTAGGAACATTTTTGTAATTTTCAAAAATATCCAGGGGTATTTATGTAATTTTCGCTTTAAGGGCATTTTTGTAATTTATGTTTTAAGGGAATGGCAATATGGTCATTTCTCTTTAACTAGATTTTTTTATCCAAGTATCATCATACTTTCACAATTAAATATGAATTCAAGATATAATTTTGAGGATGTTACATCTGATCCCTTGTACCATTTAGCATTGATCATCCCCGATCTTTTCCTCAAACCCTTCCAGGTGCCATGGGACCCGCTGATGTTCGGGGTGCATAATGACAACTTCCCGTTGTACATCAAGCATGAGGATATTTCAGAGATCATCCATGGTGGTCAACGTCTCAACATCTACGTTATACAATTGTGGATTCTGTAAGTCTCTTGCAATTGACTAGCATTACTTGGTGAATTGTTTTATATTTTACCATAACTGACTTTATTTTAATCGCACAATAGGCATATGAATCATTTAAGTCTACAATCGGATCATGCCGATGTGTATGGATTCCTCAAGTCACAGTCCATACAGAGATCTGGCCAATCTCAATTTCAAATCGAGGACTATACGAAGAAATGGATGCATATTTCACAGAAAAAGTCTACCTTACACCGTATTTGAATGGGTAAGTATAGATGAGAATCACAATTTAATTAATGTATGCAGTATAATAACCTTGTTTTTGACAATGCAGTTCACGTTGACAACTGGTAGTTATATGTCCGAAGGCCAATGTAGTCGCCTGGTTCTGTTCGTTGCATAACAGGCCTGATAACTACCTTAAAGGAATTATTAACAGGTAGGTTCTAATTTCTAACACATTTACGTTATTTCTATAGTTGAAAGGTAACTTGTACACTATGCATACTTGTTTGTCTTAAACAGTGCTTTGAAGGGAGTGGATGACTCTCCAACAAATAAATCAAAGGCTACAACCAAATGGATTGCGCTTAAAGTAAGTCTTTTCATAAATCATGGTTTAAGTATTGAATTAACTTTTATTAATATTTATGGTAATTGCTATTTAACTTTGACTGTGTTTTTCCATTTAGTGTAATAAGCAAATAGGAAGCACTGAGTGTGGCTATTATGTCATGCATTGGATGCAGACAATACAAGGAGGCTTCACAGATAGCTGGGACATGGTAATTAGTTGTCTAATTGAAAACAAATTGTTTTTGTTTACTTGTTTTTGTTTTGTACTTATTACATGTTTTCTTATGTCCTGCAGTTTTTCACTGATCAAAGACCATTGGAAGCCGACACGATGAAGACGATAAGAGTGCAATAGGCGAAATATTTTCTTAAAATTAGAGAAGATGTATTAGTAGATTAGGTGGTTTATTGGATTTTCAAAACAATTGTATATTAATGCTTAGCATAATCCTGTATGTGCATTGACACTATTTACTTTTATTTGTTATTGGAATATTATTAAATTGTGAATTGGCTAGATCTGGATTTTTAAATTTTCAGGTTGAAGAACTGCTAAAATTAAAAAAACAGATAAAATATTTTTTTTAAAAAAATAAAAAAACAACATCGGTTGCAATAAAAACCGATGTTAACTTATAAATCAACATCGGTTTTCTTTCCAAAACCGATGTTGTTATGATGTAACAACATCGGTTTTGGGTAAAAACCGATGTTGTTGTCTTTGTTAACATCGGTTCTGCAAGGAAATCGATGTTGTCACACCATCTTTTACTTTTTTCAACGTTTTCATTTATCAGATGTCCACATCAGTTATTGATGGGAAACCGATGTTGTTTACTTTTGTTAACATCGGTTTTGAGAATCGATGTTAACTTCAACACTTTCAACGTCGCCTGATTCAACATCGATTCAGAACCGATGTTAAATGTCCCAAATAACCAATATAGAAAGTTGTTTTTCTAATAGTGTTGATTGTGTTGTCTTCATTCAAGTCATTTGCAGCACACAATTCAACCCATTGTTTAGTGAGCACACAATTCAACCCATTGTTTAGTGAGTGTAGTCTCTACAACACTAATTCTCAATGAATATCACAAATGAAAATTTGATATTCATCATCACAATAGTGACAAAGACATTTCTTTTATATTTCATAATTTGTTTAACCATATTTACACACAAATTTTACAAGAATAAAATTTAAAAATATAAATTATATATATATATATAAAGATAACACATAGATATAAAACATTACCATGTTATTTGTGGTTACCTTAGTCTCATTCAAATGTATAACCCATGATTTCATTTTTTTCAATTTTCATTTTATATTGGGTGTGATCATGAAATTCTTTCGACAAATGGTTAACATTGCTGAATATGGTAGTCCTTGGAGTCAGATAATGAACCTTAACCAAATATAAACCATTGCAAAACTTTCAACCAAAGAATTTTAATATTTGCTCCAATTTTGTTTTTAAAAACAACTATGTTGGAATGTCCCTTTTCAATGGTTGATAAAAATGCTTAAGAAGTTGAACATATTCTTTCGGCAACAAAAAATAAATTAATAGTCAGAAACATGAAAGAAATATATCATAACATGATTAAAGTAATAAAATCATTAAACACAAAATACTCATAGATCTAGGAGACACATTACACATATAAGTAAGATTTAGTATAATTTTTTCTTCAATTGTTATTGTACTCTTTATATTTTAAAATCGATTGGATGAAAAGAAAAACATAATTGCAAACTATTCAATGAAGTTTTTGTCTATTTATAATGAGAAATGATGGTATATGAAAAGAAAATTATTAGCATTAATTGTTTACTCTTTAATGTTTGAAAATAAAACGTAACATTTGAAAACAAAACCTATAATTGGACATTAATTGTAGGTATCTCAATTTTTAATTACTCATGTTTTATATACTGTCAAAAAATTATTATTATTATTAATCATTGAAAAGGGACATTCCA
>PYAF01004597.1:771846-792108 GCA_007407185.1 Glycine tomentella
ATTTTTTTTAACTGTATTTAACTTCTATTTTTTTACTATTTAAAAAATTTAGACTAGTCACTATAAAAAATAAATTATAAAATATAGCGGTGATGAATGATAAAATTTTTCAAAGATTAAAATATGAAAGATCATCATACTTTATTTTTGATTGAAATCAAATAATAAATTTTATCCATCAAATAATTTAGGTTCTAGTTCGACACTTTTAATTTTTTATTTAATTTAGTTTTTAAATTATTTTTATATCAATATTTTCTTTGGATTTTCAATTTAATTTTCTAAGTTATTTTTTTTCACAAACATTTTCCTCTTTTACTTCATCTTGGAAATTGTATTCATTCAAAGGTGCTTCAATGTTTGATATATGATTAATGATTAAGATGGTAAAGATGAAATGTTTGAAATATAGTCAATAATGGTGGTTTTACTTTACTAAAAAATTTAGATAAATAGATCTTGAGAGTTTATCAAATCAGAATATAGGCCTCATAATTAAAAGAAATGTATTAAAAATACTTATAAATTATTCATCGATTAGATCATCAACATTGATGAATTGTGAAATTTAAACTCACATTGTTATGAGGCATAAGTTGTATCTTTAACAGCTTGTCTAAAATGGAGACAAATCATGGAACGATTACATAGGGGAAATTTACGGATAGCTAGCTACAGCGATTATATGGCGGCTTGAGACTTGAGAGTTTTGAACGGTGGTTTAATGGTAAAGTATTAAAAAAAAAAAAAAAACTCACTCTAAAATGATATCGATTAAGAGGTTTTTATTTAGAGATAAAAGTAAATTTAGCAGAAAGAAAAAATTTAGAAAAATATTAGAAAATGTTGATTTAAAAAATAATTTACAATATTAAATTAGATAAAAATTTAAGAAAATAAATTCTAAATTAAAGTTAATGTTTAAAAATTGGAATTATCATAAACTATGCACGTCTTTCGTAGAAAAGAAATGTATAATGTTAAATGTTTTTACATCAAATGCAAATTTTCCTTTTTAATCGGGAATTATCATAAATAACATTGACAAGTTAATCTTCAAGGTTGGTATAGTAATTGATTTAATTTCTATTTTATGGGTATAAATTTATTTACATTATTAATTAATTAAAAGTTACAATAAATAAATATTTTAAAGATAATTATAATAAAAAATAATAAATTTATCACGCATTTCAATTTTTTATTGGATAAAAGTGTAGTGCATGGATAACTTACTCATAGTATGCATGCTTCCAAGTTAAATATAAAAATTTATTAGATTCTAAGCCGGTGATACATGGTTTTGATTAAATTATTTAATTTTTATATTTTTATTTAATATTTATATAAAAATATACATTAATGAAATTTATTTTAAAAATATTTAGTAGCATATTAAATATAATTATGTTAAAATTAAGTAAGATAAGAGATATAAGATTGGTTAGATAGGTAAAGGTTGTGTTTCTCTTCTACTAACAAAAATTATTAGTTAATATTTGTCAATAAAAAAGTTGAGGATGATAATTAATTATATTTAATTGAGAAGATTTTCTTTTAATATTAAACCAATTAATTTTTTTTTTTGTTTCAAGTAATAATAGTAATGTAATATCTATATGAAATGTGTATATATATACTAAATATAAATTATAATTATTTAAATTTGAGTATTTATTTTTATTATTGTGAATATTATGCTTAAATGTGATATTTTAAATAATATTAACAATAATACTATTTTCTTGTACAGGTGTGCAGAATTAATTTACTGGTAATTTTTTAAATATTATGGTATTACTCATTGTCTAGAAATTCTCATTTCTGCATTTTTGAAGTAATTGTTGTGCTGTAGAAATGGGGATAGAAATGGAGAATTACATTGAAATGCCAAGAGACACTGATCCTATGATAACTTACAATCTTACATTGTCTTGTCTCGTTGCCTTTGCTTTCCTTCCCGTGTCTTTAATTTCACAGCTTTATCTAATGCAGTGTAAAATTGTTGCCTGTTTTATGACAATAATGTACATTTAAAATTTTATTTGGTTTTCTATCATATCTTAGAACTTGGATGCTTAATTTTGCTATACTTGGTTGTGTTGGTCAAGGGTGGTTTTGTTCTTGCTCTGTCTCATGCTTATTTATTCAATTATCTCTTGTAATATTAGCTATGTGCATCACATGATAGAAAACTTATACAAAATAACAAACTGGTAGTTAGTTATTTATTAGAATATGTAAGATGGTAGTTATGTTTGTCTGGAAGTTTGCAAGGGATAAGACCAAACAAGCATGGAGGAGTCCATTTATTTAAAATCTGTTTTGCTACTAGGAGCAGAGTTGGATTGAAGTTCATTAAAGGGATGAAAGTTCTGGTTATATTAAGCAGGGAGTAGTATATTAATGTAATTTGCTGTACTGGAATAGACAAAAAAAGGGTGCACTAGTTTGCTGCTGCTGTTTGGACTTGTAAGCCACCTGAAGTTTACAAAGGAAAGCGCATAATGTATGTTGATGAAATTATCAAGAAAAAACAAGGAAAGAAGTCTAAATAATCATATAATCTTAGGTGATTTCATGAAGTCTAGGACTTAGATGTACATTAGCTACACCTTGTCTGCTCATTGATTCACTCTAGGTCTCTCTAGCCTTCAAACAGTTTCAGTTGTGGAATCCTTTAACATAGCATTATGGTAATCATTTATGCTTTGAAATAACAATATTTTTTTTGTTTTTCTATGATTGATATGTACCTTAAATAACAGATTATATTACCAGATTTCTATAGAGGTGTGATCAATCCTTCAAATTTAATGTAGTCTTTGAATGTTTTTGCTGGTAATTATCCTAACTTCCAACTTTTCTGTTTCAATGCGATATTGATCTTCGATTTTAGTTTGCTTTCACTTTTTGTGTTTGCATTTTGAGTTTTATTTTACTTGGTTGAAGAGACTTTTGGTCAGATTTATAGCATATTGATTTTATAATCATTAAGTATATAAATCTTTTTAGTTGTAATTTTCAATATGCTTTATTTGTTTTTGTTGATAAAGAACGGCAGATTAAAATGCTATGTTTTGTAGACTGTGGCTTGTGGGTAATTTTGATGAATTGTATCTTGATTGTTGCCCTTTTATTTTAATTATGTTTATCTACAATGGGAACATCTGTTTCATATCAGTTCTGTTCAGTTTATCACATAACCATCCTATATACTTTTTGCCATTCATTTTAACAAGTCTCATGAAATAGGCACATCTACACTTAAAAAATGCCGTAAACTTTTTTGAATGTCTTGGAGGAAGCCCCTGGTTATTTGTTAGAGCATGTGGAATTGTGTTAAATTGTGCTACCATTACCATTTTTTAATAATGAATTATGTTATGGTGTCTTACTAGTGTATGATGTAGCCCGTTCAACTTGAAATTGTCACTATATCTTGTTAGCGCACACTAATATTTGTAGTCATGGATGTGTGTAGATGTGAACATTTATCAATTACCGATAATCTTAACTATTTTGAGAGGACCTCATAGTTACCTGGAAATTAGAATAGTTTTAGTTAGAAAATTAGAATATCTAAGTGCTTAAAGTTATATAGAAGTAGTAATTAGCTTAAATAGGAGAGGGTAGAGAGTGGACATTTTGTTTTGAGAACTGAGCATCACTACATTAGCACTCACTGTATATTAATAAAACCAGAATAACATCTACGACGGTGATGTATCAGTCCCCTATGGCAATGTTTCTGCACTGAGCTTTTCTCTTCATTTTTCTTCCATTGTTATTCAACTACTCAGTGAACATATGCTGTAAACAAGGCTGAGAGTGAAGATGATGTCAACATCATAAGAAAAATAAGTCAAAATACAAAACTTAAATTTTATACCGGCATTGCAGTTGATACAAATTATATTAACTTAAATAGTTGATTTTTTACACTTCATTTATTTTATTAAACATATTGTTACTTTTTTAATTTGTTGTATGATTTAAATTTCTAGAATTGTTTAATTCTATAAAATGTTAGAAGTTTTAGAATGATCCCTCACTCATAGATGCAACCCAAACAAGTATTGAATTGGTTTTGTTCAAGTTTGATAAAAATAAAAATGAGCCAAACACTATATAGTACTTGTTTGATGCTCTATTAGCCCTGTATCAATCTGTGCTTGTGTATAGTTCTACTTATTCAGACATTAATTAGTAGTTCCTTAAAACCAATTTTGATATATATGCAGAGCAGAATATAAGGTTCGTTATCATTTTGGAATTTAGATATGACTATTTTATTCATCTATCAGCATGATTAGGTATTCATTTGTTTTTTTTATTCCTTGTGGTAATCTGTTCGTCGGCTTTGGTTTGTTTTTTTAATATATATATATATATATATTCAAAATAAAATAATTATGAAAAAAGTAATTATTTTATTTAAATAATAAAATTTATAGGTGAAAAAATTAATTATTTTAATCTGCATGAAAGATTTTATAAATGAAAGAATTTAATTATTTTATTCAAATACAAAATTTTAGAAACATTTTCATCATTTTATCAAAATAAGAAATGAAGAAACGAAGAAATTTAATTATTCTATCCAATACAAGATTTTGAAAATAAAAAAAAAAATCTTTATCTAAACAAAAAAAATTGAAAGAATTTAAATTAAAATAATTGAAATTTAAAATTCCTTAAAATTCTAAAATATCTCATCCAAAACGAGATAGCTAAATAGGTATTTATAGTATTTATTCACTCGTTGATATTAAGGATTTGGCAGAATTTAATTGGCTGTGTCTAGTATCTACATTCGCAATATTTGACATCGGGGAGGGAATTTTGGAGGGAAACAAAGCGATTTTGGAGGGTCGAATTTCGTGTTTCATTTTGCGAACTGTATTTCTTTCTTTCTCTCTCTCAGATTTCGCTCTGGTGTGTCTCATTCCTGTGCTTTTGAATCATATTCTTCGATCTGTTCTTCAATATATTCTCTGCTTGCAACCGTTCGCGTCGTGACTCAGCTTCGAATTGTTCAGTATAAGGTAATCTTCAATTCTCATTGTTTTGCTGTTTGTTTCTGATTCGTTCTCAGCTTCTAGGCCTGAATTATCGGGTCACAAATAAGACGCACATTATATGTTTGACTAATGTTCTGAGATGCATTTTGAATTGACTGATTGTTCTGTGCTTTCATTTCTGTGTCACCACTTTTTTTTTTTACCCTTCCTTCATCTCTAGTTTGTGGTTTTTCCCTGCTAAGTTATTGGCTTTTAATTCCAACAATTTCTGCTTTCTATCTGTGCTATTTATTTACACCATCTCTTGTTAGTTTTATTCTTTTTTTTGTTTTCAAGGCTATCCGATCTGTAATTGTTTTTTTTTTTTATCTGCAAATGTTAGTTGTTAGTTTGTTGGTTTTATTTATCTGTAATTGTGAACTTGTCGGTATAATCTCTTCAGTGTAATTCCTCGTCTTGTGTAAGTTGGAACTTAGAACATGTACGGGAGTAAAGCTAGCCAACTTGTGAAAGAATTTGCAAGTGGAGAAAAAGGTCAGCTTACTACATACAATGTAAGCTCAACTCTTCATTTCTCAGTTGGATATTCATATTTTTATTTTTCAATTGTTGGGTTACATTGGAAATTTGATTGCATCGTGTGATTCATGTAATCAGCCAGCCACAGCTCACCCAGTGGGATAGATTTTTTTTTGTTGTTGGGTTATGTTGGAACCACCTTGTGTAGTGGAAAATAGTTTACACTATCAATATGTTATTTTTAAACACTATTTTGGCAATTTAATTTCAGTGAGTGGTATCTTTTCTTATTAAGTTTTGGAATGAAATTGGTACTCTTGTGTGAACCTCACTTGAGTTTTATGCATCTGGGGATTTGTATTGGTGTCTAATGGCAGCCATTGTGACTGACGCTTGGTGATGGCAATTTGTGTTATTGAATTCATGTTTAAATCTTAACTCTGCGGGTCCACCTTGAATCTTATCCCCAACTACATTACTAGAGTTCTATCTTGGATTTATTACTTTTCTTTGGATTTAAATACTGCATATGATTGTTTACCACTTTCAAGGTATTGGATTAGTGAGTATATAATGATAAGTTCAACTTTGACTATAGCTCTCTACACTATGCTTAACCTTCAAAAGTTGTGAGATGAAAAATTGAAATTGTTTGAATGGATAAGAGTGACCACTTTAAGATATGAATCAGGATTCAAGTATCTTTTTTACATGATTTTTTTCCCTTAAATTCATTACCTGCTTGTCTTATTAGGTCCATATTTACATTTCCCAAACATTTCTACCATTTTCATACATCTCCCCATCCTGAAGGAAAGGAAAGAAAACCTAGCAGCCCTGATCACAGTCAGAACTTATTTTGGTCTATCATAACTCATGATATTCCAGTTTGTTACATCACCAATCTCGGATGGTGAAGTATTTATGATGTATGATAGTGCTATTTGATACCTTGATTTTCTTTACACTTAATTTTTATTTATCATGGACCTTTTCCCATTCCCTGATTTGAAACTCATTATCCACTCTTTATATTGTTATGGATATTTGACTTTGGTTGATTATTTTTCCAATAATCTTGTAGAATGACTTGATTCGAGAAGTAGTTGCAGAGTGTACTCAACATCACCTTGATTTTCAGTCCTTGATAAGGTAACATTAATGTGGTGTCCTGCTTCTTTTTTCTGCGTGTCCCCTTTTTTTCATCGTAGTATGCTATGTTAGGAAGTCCCTCATTGCCTGCCTCAATTCTTGTGATGTAGCTTATATATCTGTTAGGCAACATCAAAAAGGACCAATTGATTTTAAGCTGAAATCTAACATGCTATCAGAGCCTATAATCCATTTTGGTTCTCGCCTATTCTAGTAGGACCCGCCTGTTCGGGCAGGCATCTGTGGGTGTTAGAAAGTCACACATTGCCTGCCTCAAGTCTCAGGATCTCATACGGGCCTGAGTTTTTTTTAATGAATTCTTGTGTATGGTGAAACCATATTACTATGTTAAATAAAAGATGATAAAGTTGCATGTGTATTTTCCCCAGAACATCACTTTTTGTTGCAGTATCCTATCTCATTTGAGCATGAGTTGTTCTGTGTAAACAGGAAGATGCAGGAAGAAGGTTTGGATATCCAAACGGCAAAAAATGCAGATCACTACGGAGCCCTTATCCACCATCTTGCTGTAGTCCGAAATAAACGATGCCTAATGGCCTATATGTAAGTATCACTTTGAAATGCTATTTACCATCAAGCATAGCTCTTTTGTATTGCTGTATTCTGTAACTTATCCGCATTCTGAGATTCTGTAACTTGTCTCGCTGCAGGTATAATCGAGCAGAAATTATACGAAACTTGTTATGGAAGATAGGGCACGTGCTTCCTCAAGAAATTAAAGTGAAGCTTTGTAATACGGAGGAAGAACATTTCAAGAATCATTCTAAAGCACTGAAAAATTATATGTTGAAAGTGGAAGTTGATTTGACTCTGGTAACCTCTCTCTCCTTCCCCCATTTCCGTCCCTTCTCCCTCACCCGCAAGCACACATACACCTGTATACACTCACATAAGAGAAAAAATACATACTTCTGTTATGCATAAGTGTATCAATGTAGTTCTCAAGATGTTCTAGCTGTAATCGATGCCTTGTTAATTTTAGCCTGGGCTGCTAAGCTGCTTATAATTTGAGGATTATTTATTGATAAAGAACTAATTTTGTTTGTGCTATAAAACTATCCCTAGCTTTAAGTTAACTTCATGTTTGTAAACTGAAAATAATTTTTCAGTTCAAATTATAATGTAATTATCATTTTTGCATGTCTCTTAATTATCAAACTATCCGTACTTTTGGTTGTTATAAAACTATCCCTAGCTTTGAGTTATTCACTGTTCTTTTGTAGTTTCTAGTAGCAGAACAAATTTGTGATCTAACAGTAAACCACTACATTGTCATTCATTAAATCTGCATTTTATAGGATATGGTGCCGCCAAAAGATCCATACATCAAAGTGAGGGTCATTGATGATATTGGAGAAGGCATTCTGCTCAGTGATGATAAGAGTGCAAATTTTGCCCTCCATTCAATGCACCTTCTGAAGCGAACTGATGCAGAGCAATTTATCGCACAGGTTAAGTTGTCTTGCAGCTTTAAGATTTATATTGCATAATAGTTGAAATATGATCTGATTTTTCAATTTTCTAAAATATCCGCAGGGCAAAATGGAAGAGCTCACGGGTTGACCGGTAAGATGTGTAGATGAGAAGACTACTTGTGAACTTGATACCAATTATGTAATAGTGATTTTCATATTTGTTAATGATGACATTTTTATCAATAATTTCACTCATGTTGCTTCAAGAACAAGAACTAAAGCTTCATTTATTTGTGTTTTCTATATAAGAAAGTGTTCTTAGTTGGAAGAATCATTTCAATATATAGGTCTGTCTGTTTTCTTGTAAAACAAATAATTCTTTTTTTTTTTTTGTTTTTATGCATTTTAGTTTTTAAAAATAACCAAAATTGAAAAAAAAAATTAGAAGTCATTTTAACTTATTTCCTTATCAAAGAGGTCTTGGATTCCTATGGATTAAAAAAAATATAATTTTGTTTATATAAAAAAACATTATTTCAACCTAATTTGTTTCCTTTAACTACCATCTCAATTCCTCTTTGGTCCTTCGTTATTGATATTTCAACCTGAATTGCCCGCTTGTTGGGCATCAAATGTACTCCATTTAGAGCATGTTTGGATTGCCAATGACAATGTTGTTACACAAATTACAAGACACTCAAAGTAAGAGCAAAGAAGGAGATGCTTCTAGAAAAATGGAGGTAGGGCACAAACGTGGTTTGCCATTGATAAACGATGTCGCATCGCTTCAAAACAATTAAATTACGCTAATTCTGTAGAATAGGATTAATCTAGGTCGACTCAGAGACACTATCAATATGGTTTCAACTTCAATTCACTAATAAATAATACAAGATTTTTGTCGAACAGTTGGCATGCGATAAGTAAAAATTGTAGAAACGTATAAACTAATGCGAATTGATAAGAGGTAATGTAAAACAGATTAAAGAGCATCAATCCAATTCACCAAACCAAGCAATGATAATTATCATAGTTTTCAAATAATGATTCTGTTATGAAAGTTCATTCAATTTCATTAGAAGTAGTTCAATCGAATTAACTCCTAAAATTCAAAATTAGGAAATGAATTCATAACCAAATTCGTTTTCAATTCTAAACACATTCATAATCATGAAAATTGAATAGAAGATTGAAGAAGAAAATGAACATTCACACAGAATTCGAAATACTAAGCCAGAACTCAAATTCTCATTTGCTTAGACTGGATCCTTGGATTGATTGATTGTTTAGCCTCCCATGATCATCATCAATGAAAGCCCCACGAAATTGGTGCACAAAAATGGAAGAACAGAAAACGAAAATGAAGAACAGGGAAGAACAATGAAGAAAAGTTGAGAGAAAATAAGAGAAAGAGTTTTGATTCTGAAAACTTGAAAAGGAAAATATAAAATATATTTTTGCTAAAATGTAATGTAATTTTCACTAACTAATTGCACTAGCATGACCTATCTAAACTTATTAATTTTGCTAATTACAACAATAAAAATCCAACTCGCAGCTCAAAATTCAAGTGCAGTGATTCTGACTTCAAAGCCTAAAATGACCCTCCAAATAATAGAATTGGTCTCGGCTTATCTCTGACAAACTTGTAGATCCTTTCATTATCTTTCCAAGGACTACTTATATGCTCCATTCAGACTTCTGTAGAGCTCTGTAGGTCCTGTACAAGGAAGATAGGTCAAGTGAGCATAAAATCCGAAAATAAGCAACAAATAGCAATTAAGCTCACTTGCTTGCCTAAGACAAAAATTGAATTAGAATGAGAAAATAAAAGTTCAAGAGAAGTCAAATAAGCTAAGAAGAATAGAAAAATATTTAACTAAAAACGCCAATCAAAATATCCCATACTTAAACATTTGCACTTCTAGGCAAAACTAAAAGAAAGACTAAGAGAAAATTCAAACTAAAGTAAACCAAAAATTAAAAGAAAGGTATGAACAAGGCACACACATTTTTCAATGGATCATAACATAACAATGCACAAAAGTGAAAAAAGATGAAAGATGGAAGAATGATATTAAATTGACAAACAATCCATGAAAACATGATCACAAAGTGCAAAGTGAAAAAGTAGTCAAGTTAAAATTAAGAATGCACCAAGGTGATAGAAATCTCTCAAAGAACAACACTCAACCTCATCTAATCTGTATGGTTTGTGTTTACACTCAAACACCACATGCAACTAGCACATCCAAATATTGACAAGACTCTAATTCATTCAACTTGAAATACACATGCATCAAAAGATCAAAAGGACTTTATTAGTTTGTGATGAATGACTTAGGTAAAGGGTGTTGTAAATCCCTTTTCCCTAACTTTCTTCATCTTCTCCATCCACCAGGGTCGCCAATGGGCTTCCGTCAATGCCCTTACAAAAAAGGGACCCGCAACAGTCCCCAATTATGCAGCGTCGCCGCCCACTAGCGTCGAAGGCACAACCATGGCAGCCCCAAAAGAGGTCAGACCAGAGGGTGGGGCGAGCTTGAAGCCTCCACGGGCCAGAACGGACTTTCTTGCACTGGGCTGGATCTTGGGCCACATTGGGTGCTGGCACTTATTGTAGAAAATCGCTGAGGATGATGCTGAAACCTAGAGCACTATAAGTAAGGAAGAAAATGGTGGTGAGAAAGGGTCTCAAACTCAGCATTGACCTATCATGGCCATGGCACAACAATGCTATAGGGATGGGGGGTGGGCTGGGCTATGTAGAGCACGCCTTTTATAGACACAAATGTGGGAGGGGTATGGTATGGGGGCTTAAGCAAAGATAGATAAATGATACCCTTTATTGTGTGATTGAGCGATTGAATGAAACAGGTTGAAATGTGGGCCCTATACACATACAAACATTAGGAGATGGGTGAATTTGGAGCTATGATTTAATGGTTCGAAAAAGATAAAGAAAGTTAAGGAAGAAGGAGGTTAGAGAAGAAGGATTTACAAATTTATTTATTTATTTATTTATTTTGGGAGAAGGAGAGGGGGGGGGGGGGGGTCTACATTTTGTGCCATTTTTTAACACCCAGAAATCACCTACTCTCATAGTCAACAATAGTAATGAAAGAGTGACACATAGGTTCAGATTTACCTGAACCTATGTCCAGACAAAAAAGTAATAGATTTCAATTTTTGGAGGACGAAAAAAGACTTAAAAGCTTGCAGGGATAGATTCCGAACATTTCAATATTTATAAGGACGAAAAACATATTTAGCCTAATAAAAAATATCACTCCCTTGCTAATAATTTGCCTCCGTGCATCACACATGAGAGCGTGAACTAATATAATTATAAGATAATATCATTAATATATACCTAAAAATATCATGAAAGTGTTGTAGATAACATTTTGAATAGTAAAAAAAGTGTATTCTAAAACACTACAAGAACAAAAAATAAAACAAACATAATCTATAGGGACTAAAAATAAAATAATTATGTAAAGATGAAAACAAATGCAAATAATACTTATTTTGAATGAGTGTTTTTAAGGATTATTCTTTGAATGAGTATTTTTAAGATGTCTTTGTTCAATGTGAGTTTTTAGGATTTTTATTTAACATACTTTTAATTTATTTGTTTCATCTTTAATTTTAAATTGAATTTAGCATATTTTTTTTTATAAAATAGAAACCGTCAATCATTAAAATAAATTGGTATCATAATATATATTTTTTATCATAAGTTCAAAATATAATTTACATGTTTAAAATATTATGAATTATGTATTTTAATTATAACATATTTATGTATTTAAAAATATTTATTTGTTATAAATTTTGGTTATGTAAAATAAATATTTATTTCACATTTTATAAATTAAAGGTTTAAATGTCTTTTTAGTTCCCACAATTAGCAAAAAAAAAATACTTTTCATCTTTAAAAAATTATTGTCATCTTGTCATGGAGATTCCTCGCTTTGCTCAAGGAATACAATTCCTACAAAAACAATAAAAAAATTACTACAAAAAAATACAAAAGGTATGGGTTTCATCATCAATCACCGTGACAACCGAAACAAAAAAAGTTGGAAAGGAATTAATAAGCCACAGCAAACGTGACGTGCCATTGTTCTCGGGAACTAATTACAAATGTAAAACAGATGTTTTAAATTTCTCATTTATCACACCTAACCTTAGGAGTCAAATTTCATGTTTACTAGTATTATTCACATCAAACAACTTTGCATTTGACATTAATAAAATCAGTTTCAACTTTCAAATGTTGATTGCACGGAAAGCACGTTATGGCAAAACTCAGATTTAGTATATTTCATTCCTTTTTCAAATGACATTCATACCAAAAGTCCATATAATTTCCTTCCTGCCACCAGAGAATTAAAAAACCAAGTGCCTTGAATTTGGCTTGGTGAATGTTGCAGCTATACGTCATAAAAAACATGATGCCAACATTCACTCTAAATGTTCATCATCCTTAGCATGTTGACCCGTGAACTTGCCTTGCCTTGCCTCGCCTCAGCCAACAGTATCTAAATCAACATCTGCATCTATCTCTCCATCTATCATTCCTGTCTCAACTTCGGCATCAGCTTCCAATTGGCCTGCTTCCTGACCACCATCAGTGTCTGAGCTGAGCTTCTGAAGTTCTTCAGGCGTTGTGGTCCCACCTTGTGTACCAGGGGCAGTTGCAGCATCAAATTCCATAGGTGTTGCTGTGGTATCTGTTCTAATGCCATCACCATCGATCTCAGTCGCATTTGTAGCAATCTATTATTTCAAAAGAGAGAAAAATGGCATGAGCTAAAGTGGTTTCAAGGACTCCTTTTAAACATTGGATTCCTTATTACAAATACTAAAAAAGAGTGTTACAACATAAGTTTGGACTTAATTCAATCATACAAAATCGGCTTGTAAGGTAAAGATAGCTCCCCACTTATATACTCTAAAGAGAACTGTTGAGACTAAAGAATGACATGTTACAATGTCTTGGTGTATTTGATATGTTCATAAAACATAGAGCGCTAACCATTATTTATACTAATTATGATCCTAACTAATTAAGGAAACAAATCCTAGAGAATAATGTAAGGTACGATAAAATATTTTTGGATATTTTGATATATTCTGATTTCTGACACTCCTCCTCAACCTAAAAGCTTACTAAGATTTAGCTTGTTACAAATAAACCCTTTAAATAAAAGAAATCAAACGATATAATGAGACTATGGAATGTAGAACTAGGATGACTCATTAGCTTTCGATGATATGAAGAAGTGTTAGAATATATTTGGGATATTGCCATATATTTTAAGAAGAACAAATACAATGGGGAGAAGAAGGAAATGGTGCATATAACAGCTAATCTTACAATATCATTGCATGGGGTAGCATTGATAGCAATTACTATTTGATTATTCAATTAACAAATATACTACAAAAAACATAAAACCGCACGTAACTAATGACCATCAAGGGCAGTATATAACTTCATAAATGGATTCTATTTGTCATATATACATACAGAAAATCTGAACATGAAAGACTAGATGGGCATTGTACAACAGAATGATAGGAAATTTTCTATACTAGTTTTTTTTTGGGTTTCATTGACTCCATTTGTTTTCTAATTCAAACAAAAGGATTTAGCCTCTTAAAGATTCTGGGGCATTTTCAAGTAAAATCTTTCAACAGTTTCAAAAACTCATCCATTCAATGGAGCCTTTTGCATGTTGATAAAACCCTTTGGAAGTCTAAGGGCTAGTGTACCTTAAGAAAATATTGTTTCCCTTTTTCTTTCTTTACTTTCAAGTTTCGATTACAAAAAAAATTACATTGCTTTCATTTTATCTTCTATTTTCAAAGATTTGTATTTTGTATAGCAGTGGAAGCAACTTTATTATTTTTTTCACTAATTCAAATACACTTTTTTGAAAACAAAAACAAAGAAAACTAGGTGGTATTTTCTTCTCCTTTTTCTCTCTTGGGTTACGAGGGAGGTCCAAAAACCTAGATACTAGCTGGAACAAGTATTGAGACAAACCAAGGATTGACCCTGGAACTAAATTTTTTCAAAGGAACCTAGATCCTAGTTGACTACAAAGTCACAGGCATAATCTCATTAAAGAAATGACCTTTTATGTGACACAAGAAAATCAACAGCTTAGAATGTGCTAAGTTGCTAATGCATTAATCTCTGAAATTATAATAAATTGATATTATGCTGCCGATGAGCTGGTCTTGGAGTGCCAACCTAGTTGGGATGTCCTGGCCTCTTTGACGTTTTGCGTATCATCACCTATATATATATATATATATATATATATATATATATATATATATATATAAAATCTTTGACATTAAAAGTGAATTGTCTGCTCCAGCTTAAATATAATAGTTGAACTAGAAGCACAGCAATATAAAAATTATATCCTGCCAACAATTTCCTCTGTGCGGGAGGAATAAAATGTTGAATATAACCAGCAAAAATTGGAACCATCAAATTCTACACAGCCCTCTATAAAAAGATATTTCTCTTGAGCTGATGTAATTAAAAAAAAAAATTAAAGGTGTATCTGAATCAATAAACCTGATTTTCCTCAATTTGATGGGCAGTGCCTTTTGTTTCTTCCTTTTTACTACGTTTACTTCTGTCATTTGGTTTAGCTTGGTATTTAGATCGGACATCAGGTGGCAAAAGTTCTAGAGGGACAACCCCTTCAATGCCATGATCAGTAAACTGTAACAAAAAAATATACAATTATCATTGGACCTAAGAAAATGAGCAGAATAAATTACAGATTAAAAAAATCATTGATACCTTAGAAAATCCCTCCAAGTCTTGTCGTGCTGAAAGCCTAAGACCTTTCCAACAATAAACCTGAATTGAAAAGAAAAATACATATGTAATATGTATGTTTTCAAGTTGAAGGCTAACCATCAGATAATAAACATGCTCCCACTAAATTTGGAAGATTTCTTTTGTTAATTTAAATCCTGTTCTATGGCCATCTGATACGTATGCAGAGATTTTGAGACTCTGGGTGTGGCAAAATGCTCATATTTTTAATTTAAAATGTTTCTCTTCAGACTTGCTACTAGATAAGGACGCTGTTGTGGTACCCCACTTGCAATCAGCATAAGAGTGTTTCACAAGAATGTCTTTACTCTTTTGTAGGTGTGGAGTAATTGGAGAGCTCTTTTGTATTCATGTCTGTTTTTCCACTGGCCTTGCTTTATTCTTAATTTTTCTTTTATCTTCTTTTCCCAGAGTGCATTCTTTATTCTGTTATTTGCATTTCTTTTTCAAATAAAATTACTGTAAATTATTTTTAAATTTATACTTAACATGTTTTACTCTTTTCACTGGCAGTATATCATCTACGATTAAAAAGTAAGCAACTTACGAGATAAAGACATAAGCAGTAGAATGAATATGACTAATCAAAACGATTTGCAACTGGGTCCAAGTTGCTTTACTGATGAAACTTAGAAGATATTTTGATGTTACCAGAAGGTGCAATACTTTTTAACATTGTCCATTTGGAGGCTAAACCATTGGTTACTCAACTGATCCAGTTGACCCATACACAGCTTTAATTCCTCTCTTAGCCACATATACATGGAGACCAAGGCTGTTAAATTCGCGGTTTGGATTTTATGATTTTTTTTATAGGACACACTAGCGTTGGTGAAATCAGGGATGTATCACAGAGCGAGAGCATAGAAATGGTTGAAAAAGGTGATCTTTAATGTACTAGTGAACCAGCATTAAGTGCTGGACTAAACCAATTTGGGGAAAAAAATATCCCCAACCAAACTCTTTTGTTTGGCCCTGTCCAAAAAATCACATTGCTGGAGAGAATGCATTAAAAAAAAAAAAAGTCAAGGATGAAAGGTGATTTTTGCCAAAGTCTGGTTATTCTAGTGAAGTTGAAGCTTGGTACAACTGCTAATCCTCATGTCACGCATTTATTTATGAAAGATGCTTTGACATAGGGTATGCTTTGGTCAAATTAATAAGTTTTTTAATTGACAGACAAGGTCAAAAGGCACAGTGCTCTATAAAATTACATCACACATAAGAGAATGATGAGGAATTTTCCTCCTCTGGCTGCCATTCATCCTTGCAGCTGTCATATCATATCCACCGCCTTCCCTGCCATTTAGCCATGGCTACTATAGACAGTACAGACTCCGGAGCAATAGGTAGCAGCCAAACATGTCTAATTCCTAAAATAAGTATTTTTGGACAGGTTTATATTTTTGGTTGTCTTCACTATTCTACTCATGGCTGTTTCAACTGTCAAGGGAGTTTCAATCTCTGAGATGAAGAGAGAATAGGCAGCCTATAGTATTTTCCTTGTTCTTTAGCATTTTTATTTTTGAAGATACCTAATTCTCAAAATTCTCCTTTCCTTCTTTTCTCTTAAATAAAACCACTTTTTTGCCATCCAAAATAAAATTTTAATCAGACAATTACCCTGTTATTCTTGTGATGATAATCGGCTTCTATTCCAGCAGAGGGATCCATCTGTAATTTCAAAAATGCAAAGAATTTTGATATTCAGTAAAATGGGGAGAAAGAAAAGTAAACAAAAAAAATAATGGGGAAAATTCATAATAACCACTCCTGAAATATTAAACAGGGTCTGAAGGTAGGAAGCGAAAATCAATATGCTCATAGCAAAAGAATAAGAAAGCTTACATCTTCAGCCAAGGGTTTCCAGTACTCCATAATTGAAGGTGTTTGAACACGTTGAGGATCAGTTAAAGCATTCTGGTAATTCAGAAAAATTGAGTGTAAATTGATAATAGAAAAAAGTCGATCCATGTTATATGACCAAAGAGTGGAAATAAAGAAATGTTTTTTAACCATGGGGAATAAGAACTAAGTATAACATCAATGCAAAGACAATAGATAATTCATTTTGAGATTCTCCTTTTACTCAGATTGATGGAAGGATACATAACAACCCACCCGCCACCCCCCTGCTAGGGAATTTAAAGTAAAATACTTAAAAGTCTAGCATCCTAAGATGGTACATAAAAGCATGCCTAACAAACTATATTGGGCCATAAAGCAGCAGAATGTTCCATGTATAGAAAAAGTTACTTCGCTCTAGGGGCATCATTAGTGACACCATGAATCATGATAAATAAATACAACTTGATCGATTGATTAATGTATTGTAAGATTCAAGGCCGTTTAATATTCATCTGATGATATGAATTGGTAACGAACTGAATCATATCTAACCGTACGATTTGAATCATGAATGTAAGATGCTAATAACTATGATTTGTTATGCTGAGTTGGCAAATCAGTTAGGAAGGTAGTGGGAATATTGGGAAGCTGGAACATAAGAACCTTAACGGATAAACTGAGAAGATGTTTTTACTAGAAGGAAAGAGAATATTGTTTGCTTGTAAAAAACTAAATGGGTTGGAGAAAAGGACAAGGAAGTGGATGACACCGATTTCAAGTTGTGGTATACAGGTATAAACAAGAGACGAAATGGGGAATTATGATTGATAGAAGTTTCAAAGATAAAGTCGTTGACGTCAAAAGGAAAAGCGATAGGATTACGCTGACTAAGCTCGTAGTGGGTAATTTAATTTTAAATATCCTCAGTGTGTATGCATCCCAAGTTGGACTGCAATCTAATGATAAGAACCAATTTTGGGGAAACTTGGAGGAGATTTTGAGAGGGATACCACGAGAGAAGATTTTCCTAGAAGAAGACCTAAATGGTCATGTTGGTAAAAGCAGTGGAGGTTTTGATAGAATTCATGGAGATTTTGGCTATGGGACGAGAAATGAGATTGGAGAAGATATCTTGAACGTTGCATTAGCCTACGATTTAATGCTAGCGAACACCTTTTTCCAGAAAAGGGAGTCCCATTTTATCACTTATCATAGTGGCCAAAATCAGTCAAATTGATTTCTTTAAGGCTAGAAGAGTATATAGAAGTTCTTGTATCGACTGCAAGATCTATCCTGGAGAGTGTGTCGCTACACAATATAAGCTGGTAGTTCTAGAGGTTCGGTTCAACAAAGTACTTAATATAAGGAAGAAGGTTCAAAATCCAAGGATAAGATGGTGGAAGCTAAAGGAGAAAAAACAAATAGAGTTCAAGGAAAGCATGTTGCGTAAAGGACCGTGGGAGTCTGTTGGAGAAGCAAATAAAATATGGAATGAGATAGCTAAGTGTATCCAAAATGTGAGAAGAAAGGTTGTAACACCCCAAAATTTCAGAACTATAGTCAAATATTTATGCAAGTCTTAGGTTATAGGAGAATTAATGGTCTATGTTCAAATTATTTGGGTGAAAGGTTAATTAGAGGCATTATAAAAATGTTTTGAAAAAAATGACCATATTGCCCTTACCGTAAATTAGAAATGATAGAAATGCCCTTGAAGTTAAAATGACAAAAATGCCCCTAGATATTTTAGTTAGATATTTTAAGGAAGAAAATTACATAAATGCCCTTGAATATTTTGGAAATGACAAGAATGCCCTTAGATATTTTTGGCTAGATGTTTTATGGTGAAAATGACAAATATACCCCTAGGATGAATGATGAATTTACCATAATGCCCTTTAGGCCAAAAATGACCAAGTACCCTTTGAGATTTTGTGGAAACTTGATGGAAGTACAGAGCACTCTTAGATAGCAGATTATTAAGATATTTTGTGACAAGAAACCTTAGAATAGAATTTCTATAAATTTTATAAGATGACAACTTTGAAATTGTATTCAGGAGGATTGAGGTGGCAGAAAAATATGGAAAAATGAGAAATAGAATCTGCGGAATTTTCTCTCAATTGTAGGATATCCAGATTTACCCAATAAAATGGTTTAGTAATTTTGATGGTCAGAAGAAGAATAGACCAATTAAAATTAAGATAAGAACATTTTTGTAGGCAAGGATGTGTATCATTCGGTATAGATTGTTTGTGAATAATTTTAAAACTATTATTAAAGCCAATTTTTGAAAATCTCTAGAGTTCTATTATTCCATATGATTTTTAGGAGAAAGAATTCAAATTAAATTTAACTTCTTACAAGGAATTACCATGTGAAAAACCATAAGTGGAATTAGATTTTACTTTAGCATAAAAAATGACATGTAATGGCATAAAAGGAAGGAAAACTTGTCATCCTACCCCTTAAACTTGAAGTTCACGTGTGGAATGATGTATAAAGGGGGAGAAGATTCATGAATAAGCCACTTGTAAAGGCAAGCTTCATGAAGAAGACAAGTGGTGGACACTTGGAATATGTATACAAGATGAGAAGAAAAATCTTCTCTTGCCTCCTTTGGTAGAACACGTGGACAGCTCTAGAAATTATTTCAACAATCCAAACGGTCAAAAGTTACATATGTAGGATAGTAGTGTACCTTTAAAATTTTAGAGAGATCCAACGGTTAACGAATCCAGAATTAGAATTTTACTAAAACAGGTTTTGGGATAAACTCAAGAATGAAAGAAAAGCATAAAAATCTTCCTTGGCAAGCTACTCCACGAAAATACAAGAGAAATGGAGAAACTTCAAGAGTTTGGGCACTTGGATGGTGTAGAATCAAGAGCCTTCATGATTTGGACAAGTGTAGGGACACTTGTAAAGGAATCATCATGACTTAGAGATTTTTGTAACATTCAATTATTTTCCAACTACTATATAAAGGGTTGAAGGCTTTGAATGTAATTCATTTTCAAGACACTTCCTACACCTCTCTCTCTCACGTGAAACCCTCCCTTGTATCCCTTCCATGTCATTTTCATCCTTTCATTTTCAAGCCTAAATCAAGTTAGAAAACAAACCCCACCATAGTGAAGCATCATGTGAAGCTAGGAGCTATAGGAAGAAGTTGTCAAGCTTTTTAGGAAGATACAAGGTACGTATGGAGAAGTTTTATGGTAAATATAATTTAAGTATTACTTGTGTTTGAATAAGTATGTATAGGGAAGCTTTATGATAAAGGTAGTTTAAGGGTTGATTGTTTGAATAAGTGACTTGAATCTTTGTGTATTATGACTTGTCTTTAAGAAATTGTTTGATTTGAATTATAGTTGCATGATTGAGTGCTTTAATAAAGTTTTATATG
>PYAF01004597.1:792208-808434 GCA_007407185.1 Glycine tomentella
TTTGTTGAGGGGTGTTAGGACAAGAACTTTGGTGGAGAATACCATGTTGGGTGAGATAGTCTCCAAGAACAGAATTAAAATATTCAGTACCATTGTCAGTTCGAAGAATTTTGATAGAGGTCTGGAACTGAGTTTGAATCATAGCATGAAAGTTTTTAAAGGTGGATGCAGCATCTGACTTATCCTTTAAAAGATATACTCAACATACCCTAGAATGATCATCAATAAAAGTAATAAACCAACGAGCACCGGAGATATTTTTCTCACGGGCTGAGCCCCATATATCACTATGAATCAAGGTAAATGGAGAAAACTCATGATGAACTCTAGGAGGATAAGAAACACGAGAATGCTTTGCAAACTGACAAATATCACAAGAAAAAGAACTAGGTTTTTTATTGATAAATAAGTTTGGGAACAACTTCTGAAGATGAAAGAAATTTGGGTGTCCTAACCGACGATGCCACAACAAAACATCATTACAATCATCAGTCAAAGATAATGAGTGGTGTGCAAAAACTTTTGTTTCATTAGGATCCTTTTCAAAATAGTAAAGCCCTTCTTCCTCTCTAGCACTGTCAATCTTCAGCCCCGAGTCTTGTTCATGAAAATCACAAGCATGGACAGAGAATTTAACAACGCAATTTAACTCAGATGTAAGTTTGCTTATAGAAATGAGGTTACAAGTAAGAGAGGGAACACGAAGGACTGAGTTCAAAGTAATGTGTTCAGAAATTTTAATGGATCCCTTTCCAGCAATAGTAGAGAAGTTGTCATCGGCCGTTCTTATTCGTGACAGTTGATAGTAAGGGGTATAAGAACAAAACAAGGTTGCATTACCTGTCATATGATCAGAAGCCCCTGTTCAATATCATGGAATTTTTTTTTTTCTGAAAAATGAAATAAAGGATTCTTTTAATCAAGAATCCAACGATTACTACGATCAGCATGGAATGCCGTACCTTGTTGAGCAACATGACTAGTTGCTTCAGCAGATTGAGGCATCACCTTTTGAAATTGCTCATACTCCGCCTTAGAGATAAAAACACCATCAGAATTAGGAGAGGCACTAGAAGAAATGCCGGATGAAGAAGAAGAATCCATAAGTTACTGTGAAGGACAGGAACAAATGCAACTGGAGGTGACTAGATAGTGTTTATGGGAAATGACAGAGAGAGATGACTTAAGGTTTTTCAAAAAAATGGGTTTCAGAGTTGCAGAACGATAATAGGGAAACCTGCTCTTGATACCATGTTGAAATATAAGTAATGAACACACTTTTTCATTCATCAGATTGAAACCCAAAGGGTTCATTATATACAACTATGTCTAATATTCTAGAATATTCCACAACTTATTCTAATACTCTAGAATATTTCACAACTAATTATAATACTCTAGAATATTCCACATTTAATTCCAATACTCTAGAATATTCTACAACTAATTCTAATATTCTAGAATATTCCACAAAATCATAGATTCAGAGAAGGGTGGATGAAATGGCAGAGTGCATCTGTGTTGTTCTGTGACCGCAAAGTTCCCCTTAAGCTAAAAGGACAATTCTATAGAACAACTCTAAGACCTGCAATGTTATATGGATTTGAATGTTGGCCAGTACATAGGCAACATGAGCATAAAATAGGGGTAGTAAAAATGAATATGTTAAGGTGAATGTGTGATTATACGAAGATCGATAAGATAAGAAATGAAAATATTTGACGAAAGGTAGTAGTAGTTCTAGTGGGTGAAAAGATGAGAAAATATAGATTGAGATGATTTTGGCACATAATAAAGACGACCCTTGGATGTTCCCGTAAGAATAAAAGTTTATTACCAAGAGTTCGATAGAAAGAGAGGTAGAGGTAGACCGAAACTTACCTGGAAAAAAATAGTTAAACAAAACTTAATAAATTGAGATATAAATTGGCGAATAGTGTATTTTAGAACGGAATGGTGAAAAGCTATAAGCTTGGTGGAGGGTTAAACCCATTGTTATCTATGTTCCAGATGGTCCAATTTTAGTCTTTTTCCTTTTCATCTTCCCCTTCCTTTCCCCCTTTTTTGTTCAACATCCTCGTATCTATCATTGGGTTCATCTACCACCAATCCCAATTAATTTGGATTAAAGGTGTTGTTGATGTTGACAGAGAATATCATGCTGAGGACGCTCTGGTTGTATCCTTGTAAGAGCTTCAGCTCAGTTCTTTTAAATTGAATAGCACTTACAGTGGTTTCTGTTTTTGGTGTCCTATCAGCTAGATTTCACTTTAATGAACTATCATTAGGAAAGCGGAATATCTAGACAGATTGCGATGGGTTTTGACTGACCAATTCAAAACATACTACAAGGGAGCTTTGATGGTAAAGTACAGAATGTCATGACAATATCTACTCATTCATGACCCTAGTGTTCAGCATCCACAATCACAACTTCTACAGAAAGTCATTGCATGTTGGAAACTAGTCACAGCTTCTGTAAGGAGTAACATACCGGATTTTGATCTGCCCATTTCCACAACTGAGACAGTTCTTTATTACCCAATCTCCATCTTGGCCTACTGCAAATAGCAAGATAGAACAATGTAAGTGAGACAATCATAGCATTGTCAAAAGCATCAATATAAATTAGTAACATAATAATAATATAATAATAATCACCAACATCAATATCAATATCAACATCACCTTTACCCAAATTAATTAGGGTCGGTGATAGATGAACCCAATAATAGATACGAGAAAGTTGAAAAAAAATAAAACAAGAAAAAAAAATAAAAGAAAAGAAGGGTGAAAGGAGGAGAAAAATGAAGAGGAAAAAAACTAAAAAGGGACTGTCTTAAACATAGAGATAATAATAGGTCTAACCTTTACCAAGCTTATAATTTTTCTCCATTCCGTCCTAAGACATCTTCCGCCAATCTATATCACACTTCATTAAGTCTTGTTTAATTATCTTTCCTCAGGTAAATTTCAGTCTACCTCTACCTCTCTTTGTGTCGAGTTCTTGGTAACAGACTCTTGTTCTTACGGGAACATCCAGATGTCTCATTACGTGCCCAAACCAACTCAATCTATGCTCCCTCATCTTTTCACTCACCGGTACTACTGCTACCTTTCGTCGAATATCTTCATTTGTTATCTTATCTATCGTCGTATAACCACACATTCACCTTAACAACCTCATTTCTACTATCCCCATTTTATGCTCGTGTTATCTATGTGTTGGACAACATTTAACTCCATATAACATTACAGGTCTTACAGTTGTTCAATAGAATATAATAATAATAATAATAATAATAATAATAATAATAATCTACAAAAAGAACTTCACATGCCTTAGACTAGTTTTATTCTGTCCACTTGTCACCTTTAACCAGAAGTGGATTTCTTTGTTGTGAACTTTATAAATTTTCTTTACCCTCTACACAGAAGTAGTTTTTAAATTGAACACATACATTCCCTCTATGTTTCTAGCCTTTAAATCTTTAAATATGTTCATTATCCTAAACACCACATCTTATATAAGTAGATAATGACATATCAAAACAGAATTCTCATCCCCCCACACCAACTTCCCCCGAAAAAAAAAAAAAAAAAACCCTATCAGAAGGTCCTGAGTAGAGTTCTGTTCCATGGCAGCTCAAAAGTAAACATTGATGGGTGTGTTTTACCCCAGCCAAAACTAGCAACATTGAAATAATGCCATCAGGTGTGGGAGTGTATATTGCATGTAACCACCGAACCAGAGTGAGTTTCAATTAATCAGAAATAAACTTCCCCAATTTAAACTGGCATATGATTGGCTACTCTGCAAGTCTGCAACATCCATGCATGTATAAATAACTAGTATTTATTTAATTCAGAATCAATAACCTTAAAGAAATGAGGAATTTTTTTTTTTTTTTTTATCATCCCGGAGATTCTGAAAGATTTCTAATCCTATAATCTAAAACCATTATCACATGACAAACATTTTGTCAGTCAACAACCATACCGCTTCTTGGGCCCATCTGGTACTGCTTTCTTCTCAATAGGTTGTTTTTCATATGGGAGGCAGCCATCACGTTTCCACCACACCTAAAAAGTACAGAATGGGATTATATTTAGCTAAATACTAAAACTAATATTAACGTTTAATGATAAAAAGCAACCACATGTTTATGAGCAAGAAAGCAAGAGAACATAGGGAGAAAGAGTTTAAGGAAGATACTCACCCAATTTTTTTCTCGTTCCAATATATGCTCAATTTTGTGAAGAAATTCTGTCCCTTTTGGTGGTGTCAGTTCAAGAAGTTTTTTAACACGTTCCTCCCATGATGTAATCTCTTCTTTCTAAATTAAATAAGGAAATATGCAGTCCAAGGTTACATGTAAACAATTCCACTTCAATCAAAACAGCAGTTTCTATCAACACATTTAATAGGATATAAACAGTCTTGAAAAAAAGAAGCTAAAATAAGGCTCCTCCTTCCATAAAGACCAATTCATGTTTGCACAAATGGCAGGAAAGCAAGCAAAAAATAACAAAGAATGGATGTTACACAAAACATGACAGAGGATACTAATGTCAAAAAGAAACTTGCCAGTAACTAACCCATGCTAACTGCATCTCAATACTGCTACTATTAAAAAGCCCAATTGAATGTAAAATTTTAAACAGAGGATTGACAAGAACATGAAACCCTGGATATAAAGAGAGGATGAAACATAAACTCCAAGTGTGCTAATGCTAGATCAATGACATATTCTTTATAATGATTCCATAAATAAATTTTACGTAGTTTTTTCAGTTTCCTTTCACATTCTAAGGTGATCACATTATATAAGTTTTAAATTCTAGTTCAGAGAAGAGACACTGAAGAGAGTTTGTGATGGCCATTGCTGCGTCCACAAACATTTATAGATATGTATAAATGATTGGATTTATCATTGGATTCATCTATCACCGACCCCAATTAACTTGGGTTAAAGGTGTTGTTAATGTTGATGATGTATAAATGATTGGATTTCTCTTTGCAGCTTAATATTTTTCTCTTTCTTTCCTTTTTAGTATACTTTAGTAGCACAAAGAAGATTCCTAATCCTATGCTCCTGTTTCCTGCTTTTTCTTACTTGATGAAAAACTTAGTTAGATTACATTTATCTTTACATTATCTTGTATTTATTATTACATAGAAACTTATGATTATGATTGATATGTAATTACCTAATAATCACTAATTGATTGATATGTAATCAATACTGATTCAGATTTCTCCATTATAAATAAAGATGAGATGTGGTCATCTAAGACAACACAACATCATAGTAAACCCTGTAATATGAAGCTTAGGTTCTTCTTGAGAGAGGAATAATGAAAACCCGTGCACCACAAGGGACATACTGTCCCTAGTGGACCTTTCTGCTTGTCTCCCATCTTCCGGTGACCTTATTTTCCGCACTTTGTTTTAATCACATTTCGTGTTTCTGTTTTCATTTATCATGCTTCTTTGCCCTCTTTTGGCAAACTTCCCGACACCTTTTACTCAGAGCTCACCTTCGACCACTGTCACCTATCGCCGAAGACCATCATGTTGTCTATATGCACAACCAACTCAAACCAAACACTGCATGTGACCCCATGCAGGGCCCTAGCGTGTTAAATTCATGCACACGACTCGTGACACATCTCCAACCAGTGTCACACTGATCTTCTCTCCCTCTGCCTCAAGGCATCCCCGAAGGTTCTTTTTGCTTTTTTCATGGGTGAACAGAACACATCACCATCACGGAAGACTAGTGTTGTCAACAGCAGATCGTGGAAAATTGCGATGAGCTGAAAATCTGCTATAGCGTATAGCAGATAGCGTCACGGGCAAGTAGCGGAAGCAGCATAGCAGTTGAAATATTATATACACACATATATGTGTGTGTGTGTGTGTGTAACAATTAAATATTTATAAAAAATTAAGCTATATACAAACAAAAATAAGCTGGATAAACATTGACATAATATTAACTTAAAAGTTAAATTGTGCTAGACAAAATATGTTGGAAACATTAAAAAAAGAGCTAAATACTAAAGAAGTCCTAGTAAAGGAATGGAGAAGGCTGGACTCTGGAGGGTTCTGAGTTTTGGGAGGAAGGGTTTACGTAGAGATGTTTAAATGGCAATGATCTTCAAAGGTTGAATGCAATAGAAATAAATAAGGCTACGGTGTGCCTATTTTAAAATATGAAAGCCCAAGTCACATTTGACTCCAACTCCATAATTTAAAAACTCACGTGAGTTATAGTATAGAATAAAACAAAAACAAATCTGAATCTTTATTATGTTTTAGAAAGGCACATGAGCTCAATTTGTCAAAGACCCACAAGCCCAAACGTTAATCATCTCGTTCATGGGAACCCTAAATCTGAAACTACCTCGACTCTGCTCTATCACAGCTGAGAAACTTTGCCGCTCTGCAATTTCTGAATGGAGACACAAGATCCGCAACGAGTTTTAACAAAGCCAAAAACCTTGTCTGCAAGCCCAAAACAACTCTAAACTGAAGTGCCGTGAAGACTGCAGACGCTACCCGAATCCGCACCTGACCTGGTTTCCTTTCTTTCAGAATGATGAACTAATGAACCCTATACGTCGTCGATGCAATTTCTCTCTAGTTTCAACCTTGACGGAAACTGACAACGCAACAGCCGTGATGCAATAAGATTCCACGACGCGTAAGGCACCCATGATTGCGATTTTCGTGGAATCCGCAACACAACGCCGTCTCGCGATTGCATTTTCCCTAAAACCCGCTACATTATAGCGTGATAGCGCCGTGATAGCTACTATTTGACAACACTGCTGAAGACCTCCATGCCATCCACGTGCACTGCCAACTTAAAACACCGTTGCACACAGCCCCACACAGGGCCTTGGCGAGTGAAGTTCACACACATGACGTGACGCATCTCCAGTGAACAGCCTTTAATTTCTATCGGGTTAACCACATTTGTAACAAGCTCGATTCATGTGACATATATGCTAGAGCTTGAGAGGGAGTATTAGATTACATTTATCATTACATTATCATGTATTTATTATCACATAAAAACTTATTATTCTTATTGATATGTAATTACCTAATAATCAGTAATTGATTGAAATGTAGTCAATAATGATTCTGATTTCTGCATTATAAATAAAGATGAGATGTGGTCATCTAAGACAACACAACATCATAGTAAACCCGGTTATAAGCTTCTTATAGGAAAAGAAGAAAGAATAACTAGGATATGTATTCCAGTAGGATTCTAGCAAGGTATTAGAATATGTATTTATACAAACTGTGCAAGCAGTTTGTAATAGGATTGATTGGCGTAAAGTTGTAAATGTAAGGGCTGGTAGCTATTGCTAACAGCACCCCTCTGTACAGCTGTTAGTGGTTATGACAGTTAGTGGTTTTTCTGTTAGTAGTTATGTCAGTACAGCTTTTAGTGGTTATGACAGTTAGTGTTTTTCTGTTAGTAGTTATGTCAGTTAGTTTCTGTTCAAGGGCTATAAATACTCTCTGTATCAGTCTTCAATTAACTTTCATTTTCTGAGATCAATAAACAGAGTTTCTTTCAGTTCTCTTTCTTCATTTCACACTTCATATAAAATGGTACCTAGAGCCATTTTTTTGCACTGTTAGTGCATCAATCTCTCTGTTTACAAATGATGTACCTGTCTGTGATCTCATCCCTGTTCATCTGTTCGGAAAATACGTTTGGGTTCTTGCTGTTCATTTGTTCAAGAAATCGCCTTCCTGTTTGCAATTTTGTTTCTATTTGGGTTCGCGATCACCATTTTGTGACTGCTGGTGGTGTTCAAAGTTTGATTTCATCTTGAAATCATCTTTGGTGGTTGATTTCCGGTGCTTCTGTTCAATTCAAGTTACTGGTTTGTGTTGGGTTCCATTTCCAGTGCTTCTTCAAACTCGCTGTCAGTAATCCATGGCTTCCGCTTCTATGAATGTGTTTTCACAGTCATTTTCGAACTCCATAGCTGAGAAATTAGATGATTCCAACTACCTTCACTAGCGTCAACACGTTGAACCAGTTCTTAAATCCCACAAGCTGCAGCGCTTTGTTGTAAATCCTATAGTTCCCCCTATGTACATCACAGAAGATGCTCGAGTGGCTGATAGGGTTAATCCTGAATATGAAACCTGGGAGGTTCAAGATCAAACACTTCTGGTATGGCTTCAATCAACTCTTTCCAAGTCTGTTCTGTCAAGAGTTCTTGGTTCAAATCACTCTTACCAAGTTTGGGAGAAAATTCATCAACATTTCAGCCTTCACACTAAGTCCTATGCCCATCAGTTACGTACTTATGCGTTCAGTCACTCTTGAAGGTAAAACTATTGAGGATTACTTGAGAAAAATAAAAGGATATGTTGATGAACTTGCTGGAGTTGGGGTACCAATCAGACATGAAGAGTATGCTGATGCTTTGCTTGAAGGGCTTCCCTCTGATTATGCTTCGGTTATTTCAGTTATTGAAGGTAAGAAAAGAACTCCTTCTATTGCTGAAATAGAGGCCCTGCTTTATGGACATGAGACTCACCTCAATCGTTACAACAAAGAGACTCAGCTGCTGAGTTCTCCCTTATTAAATTACACTCAAGGCTATTCTCATCCTAATTCCTACAAATATAGTGATTATGCTGGCTCAAGAGGTTCCTATGGCTGAAATGGTAGTGGTCGTAGCAATTTTACTGATTATGACTCTGGCCGCAATGGTGGGGGGTCTGGTCGAGGTTGTGGTGGTGGAGGTGGCAGGTTTGCCAATTTCCAGTGCCAAATTTGTCTGAAATATGGCCACACTGCAAATGTGTGCCATTTTCGTTCAGACATGAACTTTAAGCCTCATGATTCCCTTGCTTTCCTTGATCCCACTACTTTTCAGCCTATCCCTTACTCATTGGGGTCTGCTGGAACTTCAAATACCAGGATTAATCCAAAATCTAAATCTGCTGCTCAGCCTAATAATCATCCTAGTGCTATGCTGACTAATGCTCACTCCCTGGTGGTGATCCAGCCAGCACTACTTGGATTCCAGATTCTGGAGCAAGTTTTCATGTGACTGGTGAGTCACAACACATTAAGCAGTTCAATCATTTTGATGGTCCAGACCAGATTTTCATAGGAAATGGTGAAGGTTTGTGTATCAATGGTGCTGGTTCTCCTTCCTTTATGTCTCCTAATGATAGCCTTTTCACTTTTAAACTACAAAAATTGTTGCATGTTCCCCACCACCCCATAAACACCTTCTTTGTAACCTCGTCAATTTATCCGCCACCTTCTTAGGTACCCTGAAAAAAGAAAATAGGAATATAGGAAGTGAATTCAGAACAGATTTTATGAGAGTCACTCTACCCCCAAAAGAGAGATATTTTTGTTTCCACTTAGCTAGTTTCTTCTCACATCTCTTAAGTAATGGGACCCATGTCTCACCCCGTCGTGGATTAGCCCCGATAGGAATCCCCAGGTATGAAAAAGGTACAGATAACACCCCACAATTCAGGTAAGTAGCAGCACTGTTAATCCATTGAGAATTCACACCAAAGGCCCCAAAACAGCTCTTTGCAAAATTAATTTTCAGCCCCGACACCAATTCAAAGCTTCTCAGTAAAACTTTGATAGTTTGCACATTTGCCATCGATGCCTCCCCAAAAAAAATGGTATCGTCTGCATACTGTAACAGACTAATGTCCACCTTATCTTTCCCAATCTTATAGCCAACATAGCTGTTCTTGCTCTGTGCTTCCCTCATGAGGCCTGAAAGGCCCTCTGCTACAATATTAAATAGAAAAGGAGCAAGTGGATCTCCTTGCCTTAGTCCCCTTTGAGGTGTAAACTGTGCAGTAGGGCTCCCATTGACCAATATGGAAACTGAAGCTGATTCCAAACATCCCATCATCCATTTGATCCACTTAGAACAGAAACCCATCCTATCCATCATGTACTTCAGAAAATCTCAACTAACTGAATCATAGGCCTTTTCATAGTCTACTTTGAACACAAGGCAGCTGTTATCTCTCCTTATAGCCTCATTGATCACTTCATTGGCTATAATAATGCTCTGCAATAGATGTCTCCCTTCTATGAAGGCAGATTGTCGGACATCTATAATATCAGGCAACACCTTCTTCAATCTTGCAGCCAATATTTTAGCAACAATTTTATACACACAACCTATCAATGAAATAGGTCTGTATTCATCTAAACTCGTCGGGTCAGGAACTTTAGGGATTAGAGCCATAAATGATGCATTACCGCCCTTGGGAAAATTTCCATTCACAAAAAATTCATCCAGGAAGCGAAGGAAATCTGGTTGTAGAACATCCCAGAATTCTTTGATGAACTTAAAGTTCAGTCCATCCGGCCCAGGGCTTTTGTCGCTCCCACAATCCCAAACTGCATCCCTAACTTCCTTCACATTAAAACTTGCCACCAGCATGTTGTTCTGTTCTTGACCAATAGATTTAAACTGAACCCCATCTAATTTAGGCCTGATCCGCATCGGTTCTTCAAATCTCTTCATGAAAAATGATCTGATTTCCTGTTTGACCCTTCCAGGCTCCTCCAGCCAGCGCCCATCAGCATACACACCCTTAACCAGGTTATTTTTTCGCTTCCAATTTACTGTCAAGTGGAAAAATCTAGAATTACAGTCTCCTTCCTTGATCCACCTTGTCCTTGCCTTCTGCCTAAGGACAGAGGCATGGGAAAGTGCTGCCTCCCAAACCTCTACCTGCAGTTGTTTTCTCTTGTTGATTACTGCCTCCCAAGCCTCTTGTGTCCCCTTTGAAAGAACATTCCTCGACCAGGGGTGTTTTTGAGGTACTTGAGGATTCTATAAACTGCACTAAGGTGTTTTTCCTTAGGAGAATGCATGAATTGACTAACGATGTTAACCGTAAATGCAATATCAGGCCGAGTGTGAGATAAGTAGATCAACTTCCCCACCAACCTCTGGTACTGCTCTTTGTCAACTTCTTTCCCATCTTCAATTCTCAATTTAATATTAGGATCAACTAGAGTCTCTGCTGGCTTGCACCCAAGCATTCCTATTTCTTGCAACAGGTCTAGAATATATTTCTTCTGAGTTAAAGAAATTTCTGCCTTACTACGAGCAACCTCCATGCCAAGGAAATATTTGAGAACTCCAAGACCTTTCAGTTCAAACTGGTCAGCTAAACAATTGCTTCAAAGAGCATATCTCCTCACAATCATTTCCTGTAACAATTATGTCATCAACATAAAAAATGAGAATAGCAATTTTGTCACTGTCAGATGTTTATAAAATAAAGTGTGATCAATCTGAGCTTTTTGGAGGAATCCTATTCCCTTCACAGCTTGAGTTTGAGGGGGAATAGAATATGTATTTATACAAACTGTGCAAGCATTTTGTAATAGGATTGATAGGTGTAGAGTTGTAATTGTAAGGGCTGGTAGCTATTGCTGACAGCACCCCTCTGTACAGCTGTTAGTGGTTATATCAGTTAGTGGTTTTTCTGTTAGTAGTTATGTCAGTACAGCTGTTAGTGGTTATGGCAATTAGTGGTTTTTCTGTTAGTAGTTATGTCAGTTAGTTTCTGCTCAAGGGTTATAAATACCCTCTCTATAAAAGTCTTCAATTAACTTTCATTTTCCGAGATCAGTAAACAGAGTTTCTTTCAGTTCTCTTTCTTCATTTCGCACTTCATCTAAAACATGGAAGGGCACACTTTCAATTATAAAAGCAAGAAATAAATCTAGACAACATGTTTTATAAGAGTAATTTAGGAGAAATAGTATAGATCACATCAAAAAAGGCAATAATAGCACATAGCGAGCACTTAGACAAGTATTGGACTTTCATAGCCAAAAGTATAAATATAACTCTGAAGACAATACAGTATATACTGCATAATCTAAAGAGTTCATGGTGGCAGCACTGACCATGTTTTCAGATGGCAAATCCTTGTCACCTTTTCCAGGGGCCTTAAAGCAAATGAAGTTGTAACCATCAGCTCATATAGATTGCGTAAAATATACATCAGAGAGAAATTAATCTTTAAAAAACTATTACCTTCAAGTAATCAAACAATATAAGGCACTGTACAAGAACATGACGTCGAAAACTTGGATCCTTTAACTTTTAGGAATTCCACCAACAAAAAGAAACAAAAACAAAGGGGACCTTGAGTCAGGACATGAACATCTTAACTGAAAATTGAGCATGCATTTTTAGTTGTAAGCGTCAAGACTTCACTTAGTCAAACTGCTTACCTCTAGACCCATTAGTTTGCTGCTTGTAAGATATTTTATACTAAAATTAACTGCCTCTTCCTCCAAATTATTAGCATCTCCTTCTTCATCACTCAAAGGTTGTGCTTCAAATGTATTCAATACAACCTTTGTCCAACAAAAAATTTGATGCAAAAAACAGAAACGAAGCGATGTCAAATTTGAGAAAAAACCGCATGCACACACAAACAAACAAGAAACTGTGAAACAAAGTATTACCGACAAACTCGAGGTAAATTTCTGCCACTTTGCCGGAGCATGATTTATGGAAGTAGGGTTAGAAAAATATTCCTACATCAAATAAAATAAGACTGATCAAACATACTTGTTTTAACATTTTTTAAGTAAAAGTGGTATACTGTGGATTTAATATGAGAACCATTCATTATAACCTATGCCATTTAAAGACACATCTCAAAACAATGTATTTCAGCCACTTGCTTAATTTCTTTAAATTTTCAAGCTACCAATTTTATGATTGTCTCAAAATTATTAGAGTACATGCCAAAAGAAGTAAATGTTAGAACTAATATGTCTTTTGGCATTTTGTATACGTACTTATATATTTCTTTATGCTTGTACTGTCTGTTCTTTTCTTTTTCTCTGCTATAGCCATTTGTTTGGAGGGTGCAGTCTGCACGCTTTCTTGTCTTGTACTCTATGACCTTGTGTCTATATATATATAAGTCTTTTGTTTAACAAAAGACCTAGAGTTCTAAAGTCTCAAGTTGGTATCAGAGTGGGAACGGTCCGGCTCTGGAGTCTCATTGTCAGCCGTCGGTCCACCGCTGTTGACCCCCAGAAAATTTTCCGACGAACTCAGTGTTAGGTGCACCTCATTGAGCATGACCCAGCCTAAGTGGTTTCGAGAGCAAAAGCTCTCACGCGCCAGTACAATCAGCGCCCAAATCTCACGCATAGTCGTCTTGTTGCCAGAATGCTGTTGCACCTACATGGTTGTCTTTGTCGGCTCCTTCTGGACCCAATCTAGCCTTTGTTTGGCTCTAGTTGTCACATCCGAGAAGTGGGTCTACAGTCCACCCCGTGTTCATTTGTTTCTTGCTCGCTGGTATTTTTGCGTGCTCGAAAAATGGCATCTATAGGAGGTCATGGTAATAAAGGAGGAGAACGTGGTGGTAGAGGTGGTCGAGGTAAGTTGTGGTGTCCTTATTGTGGAAAAGAAAACCATACTCAAAGTAAGTGTTATGACCTACATGGTTGGCCTGATAAGGCAGCAAATGTCTCCACATCTGAAAAGGCTGAATCTAGGTCCATGGATAGTTAATTCAGGTGATTCTGATCACATTTCTGGTAATAATTCCTTGTTTTCCTCTATCTCTTCACCTAAGTTTCCTCACCTTATTATGTTAACCAATGGGTCCAAAGTTGCATCTCAGTGAATTGGTCAAGTTCCTCTTTCTTCCTCGAATTTAAACTCTATTTTGTATGTTCCTAATTTTCCTTATAACCTAATTTCTCTTAGTAAGTTGACTCGTTCCTTAAATTGCTCAATAACATTTGATATTGATTCCTAATTGATCATCATTTCCAAAGCAAGTTGAAAAAAGACGTAACTTGGTTTTTTCTACCATTCATTCAGATATTTGGGGACCAAGCCATGTAACATCTTACAGTTTCAAATGTTTTGTTACCATTATTGATGAATATTTTCGATGTACTTGGGTTTATTTAATGAAAGATAGATCTGAACTTTTGTCTATTGTCATGTCTTTTCTCCATGAGATTAAAAATCAATTTGGAAAGATCATTAAAATTCTTAGAAATGACAATACAAAGGAATATTTCTCTTCAGAACTTTCTTCTTTTTTGTCCTCACAGGGAATCCTACTTCATTCCACATGCCCACACACCACAACAAAATGGAATAGCTGAAAGAAAAAATAGACATCTAGTTGAGACTGCACGAACCCTATTGCTTGATGCAAATGTCCTTGTTCACCATTGGGGTGATGCAGTCCTCACTGCTTGTTTTTTAATAAATAGGATGCCCTCCTTGTCTCTTGATAATAAAATTCCTCACTCAATTATCTTTCCTAATGGACCCTTGTATCATGTTTCTACCAAAGTCTTTGGTTGTACATGTTTTGTTCATGATGTTCTCCAAGTCTTGATAAGCTCTTAGCAAGAGCTATCAAATATGTGTTTCTTGTTTATTCACGCCTTCAAAAGGGATACAAATGTTACTCTCCAACCACCAGGAGATACTACATGTCAGCTGATGTTACCTTCTTTAAAAAAACCATGTTCTTCTCCAAACAGGAGTCCCACTCTATACAACAGGTTTTGCCTATTCCTTATCTCAGCCCAGTGGTACCTCCTACTCATACAACATCCAATCAAGGAGAAATTCAGCCCATCTCTCCAGTCAATCATAAAGCTGAATTATCTCCATCTTCTATTTCTACATCCCAGAGTAGGACACGAAGAGCTAGTTCCATAGTGCAAGAAGATTCTCTTGGTTCATGTCCTTCCTCCTCAGCTGATCCTACAACGAATCCTTCTCCATCATCACTTTCTCCTGATGTAGACTCAGGTTGGCCTATTGCCCTTCAAAAAGGCACTCGGTCTACTCAAAACCCTCATCCAATTTACTTAAGCAACCATCGTTTGTCTCCTTCATACTTCTCCTTTGTTTCCTCTTTGTCTTTTGTTCTGTTCCTAAAAATGTCTATGAAGCACTTGCTCACCTTGGATGGCAACAAGTCATGATTGTTGAGATGCAGGCTCTTGAACATAATGGTACATGGAACTTAGCTCATCTTCCTCTTGGGAAGAAGGCAGTTGGTTGTCGGTGGGTATATGCTGTCAAGGTTGATCCTAATGGTTAAATTGATCATCTTAAGGCTCAGTTGGTAGCAAAAGGTTACACTCAGATATATGGTCTTGATTACGGGGATACTTTTTCTCCTATGGCCAAAATCACTATTGTTCACCTTTTTCTTGCCATGGCTGCCATTCGTCATTGGCCTTTTCACCAGTTAGACATTCAAAATGCTTTTCTTCATTGGTGAGCTGGAGGAGGAGATCCATATGGAGCAAACTCCTGGGTTTGTTGCTCAGGGGGAATCTGGTTTGGTTTGCAAACTTCATTTATCTCTTTATTGGCTTAAACAGTCTTCAAGAGCTTGGTTTGGAAAATTTAGTCATGTTGTACAGAGTTTTGGGATGAAACAGAGTGAAGCAAATCACTCTGATTTTTTATTGACACACTTCCCCTAGTAAATGCATATACTTGGTTGTTTATGTTGATGATATAGTGATTACAGAGAATAATGATTCTAAAATCTCCCAGTTGAAAGAAAATTTGTTTAGTCACTTTCAGACCAAGGATCTTGGCCGCCTAAAGTACTTCCTTGGAATAGAGGTTGATGGGGATAACTTTTCATACGAGACATGATGAGAAATAGGGTGAGCAGTACAAGATCTAATACCTTTTCGAAGAGCAATAGGCACATTTACGTCGGCTCCATCAGTGCATTCAGGTATTGGGTTGCTGGAACTAGGACTCGAATCAGAATCCTAACATTCTAGAGGCTCCTAAGGTGTTTTTTGTCTGCAATAAATTTTTCCCCATTTACCAGGAGGATCTCTAGTCTCTGGCACAGTAGCTCCCCTATCTACTGCACAATAATTCCCCCTGTCTCCAAAGGCAAAAGTAAAACAACAGACTCATTTGATTTCCAAGACTTATCTTCATCTACCCAAGGTTGTTAAAATCGAGATTTTACCTAGGATCGGAAGGGGGGATGAAAGATCGTAAATCGGGGATCGTAGGATCGGATCGAGATCCTACTTTAGTACCTAAAATTTTTATATAGAATCTCTATGTATAAAAAATTAAATAAATAAAGAAACAAACCTAGATTCATATATAAATTTATAAGTCATAATATAATA
>PYAF01004597.1:811889-823983 GCA_007407185.1 Glycine tomentella
ATATATTATATTATGACTTATAAATTTATATATGAATCTAGGTTTGTTTCTTTATTTATTTAATTTTTTATACATAGAGATTCTATATAAAAATTTTAGGTACTAAAGTAGGATCTCGATCCGATCCTACGATCCCCGATTTACGATCTTTCATCCCCCCTTCCGATCCTAGGTAAAATCTCGATTTTAACAACCTTGAATAAACCCATTACAGATGACACAAAAGTACAAGCATCAAATTATGACAAAGAGCACATAAGAATTGAAGACCCTACCCTCAATGATTAGAAAGAAGGAAGTTGTAAATGCAGTCTTTGATTTGATGATTTGGTTGTATTTATGATAAGATCATATTATAAATATGACATTGCAAAGCAAGTCGAATAGGTAGTGTCAAATAGCAAAACAAGCTTCAACCTAAGAAAATGGAAGAGACCTCTTTCCAACTTCAAGAACTAAAATTTCATTGAAGACCTACCTGTAGACCCCAAAAAGTCTGATAAAAATTGAAATCAATACATATGCCTGTAAAGTGAGGAAAAATAAATTTTAAGCTGGAATGATATAATAAACCTTGTATTAATAAGAATGTATTAAGAATGGCAATTAAGCAAGCTAAAATAATAGGCAAGGATGTACCTTCCAAAGGTTCTTTTTCATATTTTGTTTCGTTTGATGTGTTAAAAACTCCTTTGATATTTAAGGCTGCAAATGTTTATCAAAAACATCAGTGACAAGGGGGACTCAAGAAAAGGAAATTGAAACCGAATGGGAAGATAGGCTTCACACAATTATACCTGATCGCTCTGATAACGGAAAGAAATGAGCTAGAAACATGAGAATTCTTCCACAAAAGACCACATCATTTGCCTGTAACATCAAAAAACAACACATCAAATTATGACTGTCATGAAAAGAAAAAACAAATGCAGAGATTTCTTCATACAGAAATATGGATCCTCTGCAAACCTGACTTAAACAATACTCATTCAATACTACAACCTACGAGAATGGAACAAAGGATTAAGATATCTTTTTGTTAACTCCAAAATTTTCAATATACCTGACTTAAACAATACTCATTCAATACTACAACCTACGAGAATGGAACAAAGGATTAAGATATCTTTTTGTTAACTCCAAAATTTTCAATATACCTGACTTAAACAATACTCATTCAATACTACAACCTACGAGAATGGAACAAAGGATTAAGATATCTTTTTGTTAACTCCAAAATTTTCAATATATAGAACCGTGGATAGTTGATGTCTCTACCATCCAAGAAGCAACAAACATACGGCATATCATTTTTTTCCTTACCTTGAAAGCAGCAAACAATTCAAACCATTGTAACAATATGATTTGGTTCACTGATTATGCAAAATATCCTATCAAAAGAAGGGAAAGTGTGTATTTTATCAAAAAGCAAGGAAACTGGAGGAAAAAAAAAAAGGAACCAGGGACACTAAGCTCCAACTGAGTATAATTTACTTTCAATGCAGGCGTTTAAATCCCACACCCCCATGTGAAATTCAGTCTTAGCACCTCTCCTCCCCCAAAATAAGGGAAACAGTCCATCCTCACATAGAACCAAAGTTTATGTACAGATGACCTCCCCAAACTCTGCACTGGAGGGAGCCTCAATCTACATTCATATAGCGATGTTCAACATCAGCAACACCTTTAACCCAAGCTAATTGGGGTCAGTGCACATTTAGCAATGTTCAATTGTAAAATATTCAGTGGTTAATGATTAACAACTAAATGATTTAATAAAATAGTAAACAACTATAGTCGTTAATTGTTCCCAAACTAGAAGTATTTTTACCAAGAATCCAAGATATCCTGTTTTCTAATTTTCCCAAAAACACCATGCTATTCCTTTGCTTGCAAGGAATGAAATTGCACACTGCATCATGTGATGGTATGTATATAACCAATTCATCATCATATGACTCATTGATGACAAAAAACAATGTCTCCTGAATGATTCTTCGGTGTAAGAAAATTCACCACTGGTATGAACCTCTGGGCTGCCAGAATGATCATTGACAGGAAGACATACATATTTAGGTTGCCAAACAAGTCTAAAAGCAGGAAATAGAAGCAGGTGCTAGAATAGGGACAGCAGCAGCCACATGATTCAAACCACAATGGAACCAAAAACAGATCACACTAGGGGATATAGACATCAACAGCACCTTTAACCCAAATTAATTGGGGTCGGTGGTAGATGAACCAAATAATAAATCGGAAATAGGACAAAGAAAGAGAAAGAGAGAGGGGAAGAAAAAGTGGAAAAAAGACAAAAGAGAGGAAAAATAAACTAATATAAAAGAGGGATCAAAGGAGGAGAAAAAAAGAGGAAAAGAACTAAAAAAGGGAACGATTGGAACATAGAACTACTAATGAGTTTAACCCTCCATCAAGCTTATAGTTTTTCTCCACACCGTCCTAAGACATACTATCTGTCAATCTATATCCCACTCCGCTAGATCTTGTTTAACTACCTTTTAATAAGTTTAGAGACTTCATCTTTTAATTGATATTATTCTATAATTAATAATCAGCCTAGTTTTTTCTATTTCAATCGTTTGTCTATATGTACTACCAATGTGATTCGCAGCAATTCGTGTCATAAAAAATTCTCCAGTAAACATAGTGATTGGAAACACTGACAGATGCTCTATAATCTATAAAAATGTCATCAAATAAAAATTGGATCATATTTAGATGATAACTCATATGCAAATATCCTTGTTAACCCCCAAATGAGCACACAATACATGCCACCATTTACTCCTAGGTGAATATTGGAAAAAAAAAAAAAAAAAGTAAAGCGAGAATATAGGAGACAAAAAGAGCAGTCAAAGTTGAAATGTATATCTAAAAGAAGCAGGAATAATGTAGGATCCATTTGTTACAGCTTTTTTTGTTTAAAAAAACACATTTTTAAGAAAATACTCACTTTTAAAGGTTTTTCAAACTTTGTTTAAGTTTTTTCTCTCTTCCAGAAAGTCATTTTTATGATTGTAAACAAACATAAATTAGCTTTTTCTTTTCTTAAACATCTTTTTAAAAAATCACTAAATTGTTTTACATCAAAATCACTTTTTATATTTAAATCTATAATAAACGGGCCCATAGTATATGTAGAATATTCTAAACTATTAGAATTAGTTGTGGAATATTCTAGAGTATTAGAATTAGTGGTGGAATATTCTAGAGTATTAGAATAAGTGGTGGAATATTCTAGAGTATTAGAACTAGTAGTATATAATGAACCCTTTGGGTTTCAATCTGAATGAATGAATAAAAAGATTCATATTATTATATGATATCAGAGCAGGTTTTCCTCTTATAATTCTGCAACTTTTGAAGCCAATTTATATATATATAAAAAAAAAAAAAAAAAAACCTTAAGTCATCTCTGCCATTTTCCAGAAACACTAGCTAATCACCTCCAATCGCGAAAACAAGGCCACCATTGACTCCAATTGCGTCCGTTTGCGACGCGATTTTTTCCGTTCACCTCATCGACTTTCCCTCGTCTGGTTTGAGGCGACTTATGGACTCTTCTAATAATACGAGTGAAGAGCTTCATGCCTCTCCTATATCTGATGGTGTTTTCATCTCTAAGGCTGAGTATAAGCAATTTCAGAAAGTGATGCCTCAATTTGCTGAAGCAACTAGTCATGTTGCTCAACAAGGTACGATATTCTATGTTAATCATAGTAATCGTTGGATTCTCGATTCAAGGGCTTCTGATCATATGACAGGTAATGCAAGCTCGTTTTGTTCTTATACCTCTTACTATCAACTGTCACAAATAAGAACATCCGATGGCAGCTTCTCTACTATTGCTGAAAAGGGATCCATTAAACTTTCTAAACACATTACTTTGGACTCAGTCCTTCATGTTCTCTCTCTTACTTGTAACCTCATCTCTATCAGTAGACTTACATCTGAGTTAACTTGTGTTGCGAAGTTCTCTATCCATGCTTGTGTTTTTCAGGAACAGGATTCGAGGCTGAAAATTGGCAGTGCTAGAGAGGAAGAAGGGTTTTACTATTTTGAAAAGGATCCTAATGAAACAAAAAAATTTGCGCACCACTCATTATCTTTGTTTGATGATTGCAATGATGTTTTGTTGTGGTATCGTTGGTTAGGACACTCAAATTTCTTTTATCTTCAGAAGTTGTTCCCATACTTATTTATCAATAAAAACCCAGTTCTTTTTTTTGTGATATTTGTCCGTTTGCAAAGCATCCTCGTGTTTCTTATCGTCCTAGAGTTCATCATGATTCTTCTCCATTTACCTTTATTCATAGTGATATATGGGACCCAACCCGTGAGAAAAATATCTCTGGTGCTCGTTGGTTTATTACCTTTATTGATGATCATTCTAGGATATGTTGAGCATATCTTTTAAAGGATAAATCCAATGTTGCATCCACCTTCAAAAACTTTCATGCTATGATTCAAACTCAGTTCCAAACCTCTATCAAAATTCTTTGAACTAACAATGGTATTGAACTGTTCTTGGAGACTATCTCACCCAACATGGTATTCTCCATCAAAGTTCTTGTCCTAACACCCCTCAACAAAATGGGGTAATTGAAAGAAAAAATAGACATCTTCTTGAAGTTGCTCGAGCTTTTTTGTTTACCATGCATGTCCCTAAATATCTATGGGGGAAACTGTCTTGCATGCATCATATGTCATCAATCAAATGCCTTCTCGTGTCCTAAATTTTCATTCCCCTTTATCTTGTCTTACCGACACATTTCCTTTTTTTCGGGCTCATTCTTCCCTTCCTCTCAAGTTGTTTGTTTGGTTGTGTGGCTTTTGTACATGTTCCTCCCCATCAAAGGTCCAAGCTCGATCCTAAGTCTATTCGATGTGTCTTCATAGGATATCCTCTTAACCAAAAGGGTTACAAATGTTACTCACCTTCTCTCCGTAAGGTCTTTGTTTCTATGGATGTCACATTTTATGAGACACAATCCTTTTTTCCTTCGACTTCTCTTCAAGGGGAGTCTATTGGGGTAGATGAAGATAAATCTTGGAAACCAAATGAGTCTGTTGTTCTACCTTTGCCTTTGGAGACAGGGGGAGTTATTGCACAGGAGATAGGGCGAACTACTGTGCCAGAGACTAGAGATCCTCCTAGTAAATGGAAAAAATTTACACTAGGTGAAAAACACCTCAGGAGCCTCTAGACTGCCAAGATTCTGATTCTAGTCCTAGTTCCAACAACCCAATACCTGAATGCACTGATGCAGCCGACCTAAATTTGCCTATTGCTCTTCGAAAAGGTAATAGATCTTGTACTGCTCACCCTATTTCTCATCATATCTCGTATGAAAAGTTATCCCCAGGTTTTCGTGCTTTCAACACTATTTTAGACAGTACAAAAATACCCAAAAACATCCAAGAAGCACTTGATGACCCAAAATGGAGGAATGCTGTCTTTGAAGAAATGGATGCACTTAAAAAAAATGGAACTTGGAAATCTGTGGCATTACCCAGAGGAAAGAAAACAATAGGTTACAAGTGGGTGTTCACAATAAAATTTAATGCAGATAATAGCATCAACAAGTATAAGGCAAGATTGGTTGCTAAGGGATTCACTCAGACTCATGCGATAGACTATCAAGAGACATTTGCCCCAGTTGCCAAACTTAACACTATTCGAGTTCTACTATCATTTGCTGCCAACCTTGATTGGCACTTGCAACAATTAGATGTAAAGAATGTCTTATTCAATGGAGATTTACATGAAGAAATTTATATGGATCCACCACCTGGTTTTGAAAAACGAGACGGTTCAGTATGCAAGTTGAAGAAGTCTCTCTATGGACTTAAACAATCCCCTAGAGAGCAGTTTGAGAAGTTTACCCAAGATGTGAAGGGAAAAGGATTCCTCCAAGCTCAGACTGATCACACTCTATTTTATAAACACTCTGATGGTGGCAAAATTGTCATTCTCAATGTTTATGTTGATGACATAATTGTCAAAGGAAATGATTGTGAGGAGAGAAGTTCTTTGAAACAGTGCTTAGCTGACCAGTTTGAACTGAAAGATCTTGGAGTTCTCAAATATTTCCTTGGCATGGAGGTTGCTCGTAGTAAGGCAGGAAATTTCTTTAACTCAAAAGAAATATATTCTAGACCTGTTGCAAGAAACAAGAATGCTTGGGCGCAAGCTAGCAGAGACTCCAATTGATCCTAATATTAAATTGGGAATTGAAGATGGGAAAGAAGTTGACGGAGAGCAGTACCAGAGGTTGGTGGGGAAGTTGATCTACTTATCTCACACTCGGCTTGATATTGCATTTGTGGTTAGCATGGTTAGTCAATTCATGCATTCTCCTAAGGAAAAACACCTTAGTGCAATTTATAGAATCCTCAAGTACCTCAAAAACACCCATGGTCGAGGAATGTTCTTTCAAAGGGGACACAAGAGGATGATTGAAATCTATACAAATGCATATTGGGCTGGCTCGGCAATGGACCGAAGATCCACTTTAGGGTATTGTACCTATGTCTGGGGAAATCTTATGACCTAGAGATATAAGAAACAAACAGTTATTGCCAAAAGCAGTGCAGAAGCAGAATTTCGGACTCTAGCCCATGGTATTTGTGAAGGAATCTGGTTTTAGATTGTATTGTGATAATAAGGTTGCTGTCAGTATTGCTCAAAATCCAGTTCACTATGATAGAACTAAACATGTGGAGGTTGATCATCATTTTATCAAAGAAAAATTGGAGGATGGTTGTGTACGTTTGTCATATATACCTACCAAAGAGCAGACAGCGGATATTCTTACCAAAGGATTACATAAGCTCACCTTTGAGGATTTGATTAGCAAGTTGGGAATGATTAATATATCTCCCCCAACTTGAGGGGAAGTGTAGAATATTCTAGAGTATTAGAATTAGTTGTGGAATATTCTAGAGTATTAGAATTAGTTGTGGAATATTCTAGAGTATTAGAATAAGTGGCGGAATATTCTAGAGTATTAGAACTAGTAGTATATAATGAACCCTTTGGGTTTCAATCTGAATGAATGAATAAGAAGATTCATATTACAATAGTATATTTAGAGATGGTTATTAGTCAAAAGCTAACTTTTTTATATTTAAATCTGTAACAAATGTACCTTTGACAATCGACGAAGAAGCTGATTGCAGGTTCTCAGCATCACAAGTTTTCCTCGAGCAAAAAGTTCTTGCTGTAAGTCATGCAAACACAAATTCCAGAGAAATACAGGTCATGATAAAGTACTTATGCAATAAATAATGAAATAGACAAGCACAAAGAGCTCAAAACAACTGAGAAATATACCTTGCCCAATATATCTTGCTTACTCTCTATATAACCAAAAATATCTTTGCAGTTTTTCATTGTAGACATTTCTGTCAAGTCTTCCAACAGCTGAAAAATCATACCACCTTCAATGTGTTCTTTCTCACAAAGATATAGCACAATATCTGAAAAGCAAAAGCCACATACAAACATGAATAGGAGAGAAACATAGGACTTTACATTTATGATGTAACTATAACTAATTAAAGCATTCCTAAAAGGACAAAATAGGATTAGAATGTAAAAGCTAATGACCAAAATAAAACCCACAATTAAAACATAGATTTTCAAAATCTAAGCAAATAAGAATCTTTAAATAGATTCCTTCGGAAAGACCAAACTACCAGATTCTCAACGATGCAAACCATCAAAAAAGCTATATGCTTCTAGTTCAAAACATCTCCCGCATTTTACTTCAAGCAAAACAAAAACATGGAAGTTCACAAATTCCTATAATTAAAAATAAATCCTTTTAGGAGAGCACAACATACACGACATCAAAATATAAGAACAAATTTTTTTTTTTTTTGCTCAGCAAAAATATATATTATATAAGAACAAATTAATGTAAAGCACTAGAAAGAATGTTTTCTGATAAGTGAGAATGGTGCACAGACCAAGAAGGCGAGGAATGTGGCCCTGGGTAGTTTCTCTAGAATCAATTGATTGGCCAAATTGCATGATTTTCTCCCCAAACTGTACCGCTGCTGACTGAAGCAAAGTACAAGCAAAATAATTCAGATCATAGTTAGACATGACCAAGGCAAAAATGCAACAGAGAAAGGAGAAGAACAACAACAGCATTAGATATGCCCATATCTGAAAATATGTTTCTTAAAACAATCTTTTAGTTAAGAGTTCACTTTATATGAGTCAATAAAGTGCCTAGATACACTCCATACAATACAATTCAATAACATTTCAATACAAAGAAAAAGAGTAAAAAGAAAATGCTTGGACCAGTTTTTGCTGACCATATTTACTGGCTTTGGATACACTTTGTTGCTTTTGGGTGTAGCATAACTCATTAGATAAGCAATTGTTTTGGGAATATTTTAGACATTTGTCTTACATGTGGTATAAAGCACATTGTCTTACAAATATGTTAAGGGTTGGATAGCTTTACTACATTGATGTCCATTGTTTTTCAAAGAAATTCTAACAACACACTGAAACTATAATTTCAACATATTATCTTACGCAATTTTTATAACACTTTATTATTGAGTAAAATTCAACGTGTTGCTAGTCTTGTTCCTTAATATAAACTATTTTGTTTTATTTATTTTAAGCCCTGTGTAATATTCCTTCCTTCGTCAAAATAACAAATTTCTTCTTTTACAAAAAAAAAATAGAAAGAAAGAAAATGAGCCTATGTTGGTAATTATTTGTTACTTGATTACTACTATGAGAAACTCAAGGAAAGTCAAGTGTTTTTGGAATTTGTGGCTGACTTAATGATTTTAATTTTTTTTTTTCCACATTGATGTCATGGTAGTATAACTCAGGCTGCAAATGCAACAAACATAGGAATCCTGATTTGCTAGCTTTATTGATGTTACTTTTCTTAACATGTTGAAATCCTCGTAAGCTTCTAGTGTGAGGATTTGTGTTAAGAATATAGTATAATGATATGAAAGCTCTTTGGGATTAAGTGAGTAGTTATTGTAGGCAAACAAAGTATAGGTATAAGTGTCATTTGGTAGTCATAGTATTAGTATAAATATGAGAATAAAGACAGTGTTTTGTGTCACAGACACTCCAAGTAGTTAGTGAATTTTAATATTCTCTGTCTATATGTCCTGTTTTTCCATCACTCGCTTGAAATCTTGTTTTCTAACAAGCATAATGCTTTTTAGTTCTTGTGCATTTAATTAACGGAATAAAATTCCTGTTGTAAAAATGAAATTATATTAAATTCCCGTTCCCATAAATATCAAGCATAAAAAGCATACCATAGGGAAAAAAAATCCTAAAAAGCACCATTCATGATGGATAAACGGCATGAGCATTCTCATTGATATTTTACAAGAATATTTTTTTTTAAGTAGAATTAGATTGTTATTATACATTCAACAAGCACAGAAAAAATAAAAGACCAATGTAGGAACAAGGGCAACAGTTAGACATACCACAAACTCCTGAAGAAGCATACGTAGAATATTTTCTAGGAACTGGTTCTCATCTTGGGCCAATTTCGTTTGTTTCTGTCACACACAAGTCAATTTAATTAGCTACAGCGGTTAACAAAATCACATGAAAACTACCAGAAAGGGAACCTCATTGTTAGCGTTATCAATCATGCAAACATCATGGAAATGGAATCACAGATTAAAAAGGCAAGTCAAAAGACAAAGACAAACATATACTCTTATTCACAACTAAAGCTATAGATATCATATAACCCAAAACCCTTCTGCAATCAACAGAGTAGTTAACAACGCACTATAGCACTTTATTGTGCTGTGCCAGAACTGTGACAACTGACGGGTTAGGGGCATGATTCAAAGCTGTCATTGCAGCAGTTTGTGGCCTCCGCAGCTGCTATTTTATATATGGGGCCGGAGATTATTTCACCCCTGCCCAAAGTGTCGTTTCAAACTTGGGGGGGTTGGAGGAGGCATTGGAAAATCGGACAGGTTTTCATCCAGTTCTGGTTTCCCTAACATCTGTTCATGCACCCCTACCCTCTACACAGCCCTTACTCCTCCACCAGTTTCTACTCACCATTGCATACCGCTGTGTAGCTATTTTCTGGTCAATTTTCAGTATTTCCAGGCTCTGTTCTCACTGCTTTGCATGGATCCATCTCGTCTCCAACCAATTTCCAGAGATTTAGTCACTGCTGTTGCCTACCCACTGCCATTTCAACCTATTATCTACTTCTGTCTTCAATCTCAACCAGTTGAAACAACAATGACTTCTCTTTAATTTTATGTATTTTTTTCTTTATTTTTCAGCATATATACAGGTGTAGTATAAGGTTTACGGTTCAAAAGAGCAGTCAATCCACTATCCTGTTATAGCATTTTGGGGTTGGTTGCTCCATGCTATTATTTGGGATTGGCTACTAGGAATCAACAGTCCCTCCCCTCTCTTCTTACAGTGCCTTAAATACAAATTTCTTCCTTTTTTGAACCATTCCCACATAACCCCACACCCGGCCACCACCACTGCCCCTCAGAAAAAAAAAAAAAAAAAAGGAACTAATAATCAGACTAACAGACACAATCAATTCTATAACCACCACCGCCAAGGTACTCCTGGAATAAAGAGCTCAAATCATTATTACATCCATAATTTTACAAACTAGTTCCACAATGCTCATTACCGCGTACAGTAGAGGAGCTAAATTTTCAAAATAGAACACGTACCTGAGGCTTAATTACTTCTTGAACCGTCCTCAAAGCAAAACTTTCCGGTGGCCCAGGCTGTATTATGGCCCTTTTGAATACCTCCTGAGAACAACAACAAACCAGAAAACACGAGCAAATGAAATCGAAACAAATGACAAACAACAGGGGGGGGAAATAAAAACCCAACCATAAAAAAGAAAAAATAAATTACATGGAATTGCAGCTCAGCCATAAGAACTTAACTAGTTTGATACTAGAAGATCTGATAAACAAATTAGTTGCATTACACACAGTCTAGCTAGCAACTATATAAATAAATAATTACACAGCACAATGCTAAAGTCATAGAAACAATTGGGTATAAGGTATTCACCATGCCCCTTCGAGAACCAAACCCACCGAACACAAAAAAAAGAAAAAGAAAAAAAATGGTGCACGGGTTTGGTTTTTAATTTTACCCATTAAAAATTGAATCTCTGACAATGTTTCACTGGAAAAATGAAGAAGGAAGCTTACCATGACGAAGTTTGCACACAAATCCCCTTTTTCTATTGAAATATATGGCAGCAAAACACCCCAATTGAGATTCTGCAGGAGAATAGAATAAAATAAACGAAAATCTCGTTTTGATTGCACACAACTTGGAAAATCGAAGAGAAAGGTGGAGCACTCACTCAAATGCAGAGTTGAAGTGATAGAGTGAATGCTCAGTGAAGAGAGAACGATTTCGATTTGTTGAACTTTTGAACACAAGCCTTGGAAACACACCGCTTAGGCGCTTAGTACTAGTACTCACAAATTTCAACGAATTTGGAATAATTATTTCAACTATTTAAGAAAACAATTTAAAAAATGACCCATGGGGAAATTAATTAATTATTTCATAAAAACCACAAATTACAACATAAATAGAGTAATCATGCTTTTATATCATACTTTTTAAAAATGAATTAAATTTGATTTTCTACAGTTCAACATGTGTTACTAAGTAAGCTAGTTAAATACTATGTTTTTATCCATTCAGTAGGGCAATGCTTATTTTCACTCTCCTAAACATAAATTATCTTATCAAAAATTCTAGATTTTAATCACCCACGGATTTACGTTAATATTTTTTTATTTTTTAAAATATTTAGAAGCATATTAAAAGATAATTACTATTTTTATTTGTGAAAAATATTATAATGTAACTAATTTCAAAAAGTAAATAAAGTTGAGAATAAGTATAATATAATATTCAATAAAAATAAAACTAAAATTAAATGTCTATATTATAATATTTGTATATTTATATATTTATAACATATTTAAAAATAAAATGAAATCATAAACATTAAAATATATTTTTTAGAAAAATGATTAT
>PYAF01004597.1:824083-834536 GCA_007407185.1 Glycine tomentella
TTGAATAAAATCAAATTAAAAAACAAAGTATACTAAATATTTTGGAAAAGGAAAAAATATCATAATTAAAAAAATATATTGATATGCAAAAAAAGAAGAATACAAAATCTAGTTACGAAAATAAATGTTTTGAAAAAGGCAAAAGAAAAATATATGATCCTGATAATAAAAAAAAGATATAAAGTTTTTAAAACAATAAAATCATTTAATTAAGAAGATAATTAGTTATTTGTAAATTTGCATTTAACAAAACTTCTATAAGTCCAAACCGCTCAAATACATTTCGAATAGAAAAAAAAAATGATTATTAACAACATCAATATATTCATGAAGTTGTACTATATATATTGTCAAAATTCCTAATGAGATCTTTGAATCAATTCAATTTTGTGCATACTTCTTTGTCAAAATTTCTATTAAACCTCAATTTAGGAGTGCATATTTGCATAACTTCTTATCCAAAGACAATGATGATTCATCTTTTCTCCTAAAGAAACAAGATTCGGAAGGTATTTATATTTGTTTTAGGGTGAGAGGTTGCATTTAGAAAATGGTCAAATTAGATTTGTCATTTCTTTGTCAAGAGGAAAATGTCATCTATTAACCCTTTATAAAATAAGGTTGGCTTTGTCCACGTGTCAATCTATCTTTTGTCACATTTCTCACCCAATGGGCTTCTAGCACCATGGGAAAAATATTCTTCTTTGACCAAAATAAAATTTACACAAAGAGAGAAAGAGAGAGAGAGCCTTCTTCGTGTGTAGAAAGTCTAAACTTCTCCAACCGTCAAAAATAAAACTTTTTGCAAGGCTCATACTTAATTCTCAGGCAAAATCAAATCAAAAAACAGAAGTAAGTTTTGTGCCTACTTCTTTCATCTACAACCTTATGTGCCTCTTCTATTTGTTTTCTTCTTCTCCTCTTTCCTTTTCTCCATCACACTCTTTCTTTTCCCTCTCCTTTTTCCTCTTCTCATTCTTAGTGACTCCTCTCATCGCTCTCTAGGATGCAAAATGCATGCTGATAACTAGTAATAAAAGTTTTTTGTATTCATCTGTGATTTCCATTTTTGATGTTTTTTCCTCACGATTGATATTCAACTACTTTCCTTCTTTTACTTCTCGTCATCTCTGATGCAATACACATGATGTTCCTATGGTATTGGGTAATCTAAGGTTTCTTTTTTCATGTGGGATTTGTCATTTTGATTTTCTCTTTCTCACAAAATTTTCTCCTTTTGCATTTCAGGAAAATCTCTCCTCTTTTGCTGTTGTTAGAGAATGAACCTATTGCTTTCTTTTTCTTTTGCTTTTCTACAAGGTTTGTCAATATCTTCATCTCTTTCATTTGTTGTCTTTTTTGTAAGCTTTTTTCATGCCTTAAGAAGTTTATGCACTAATAGAAGTTTCTAACTTTAGAAACAATCTTCGTATCTCTACATGATGATGCATGATGTACATGTGGATATATTAAGATAAGATGCAACAATTAATACAAATGTCATTCAATGAGTTGGCATGTAAAAGACAAAACTCTTCAAACTTCAAAGCTTAATCTTCATGTTGCTTCCCCTATCTCTAACAATTTTTCCCTTTTTGGTTTTGATGTTACCAAACTTGAATTGTCATTTGAGTGCATTTGGAGAGTCTTGAGAGTATAGACTTCTCTTGAGATACACCTGAAAATATCTTAACATTATGACCAAGAGAAGTGCCAAATCATATCTCATCATCATCATAAAGTAGAGTTATCAAATGACTAAATAAGAATGTACGTATGCAATGCACTACTTCTAATGAAATGCTAATGCAATGTTTCTCCCCCTTTTGGCATAACAAGGCCAAAAAGTCACAAACACACATAAAATAAAAACAGACAAACATATGATATGAACTATGAAAAGATCATAGCATTTCATTCATATCATTAATCAATACAACTTAAAAAATAGAAACAACTTAAACAAAACATCACAAATGACTGGAGAAATAAAAATAAGATTAAAAAGAATCAAAAAGGATAACGAAACAGCGGAAACAAGTACTAGAAAACAACTAAGCTTCATCCTCATCAGGGTTAAGGATGTTGCTAAGAGTAAGCCTAGTCTCTATGTTTCCTAGCCTGGAAGTTATATTCTCCAAAGAGCTGTGAACTTCAGCTGAGTTCTCTTGATGGAGGTGAAACATAGCATCCATCTTCTGAATCATAAGAGACTCAAAAGTACTCCATTGAGGTGCAAGCTCATGTTGAGCTTTAACTTCACCATCTTCTTCCATCTCTTCAACATTTCCAACAATAGGCTCTCCAGCCATTATACATTAATGATCAACAAACCTCATTCCAAGCTTCTTGAGAAGCCTTGTGGTAATCTCACTAGAGGCTTTGGTAAAATCCACAATCTCATTAGAGACATCAACCTTAAAGTAGTTAATGAATCTAGAGGCAAGCACAACATAAGGAAATTCATAATCCACAAGGCGACGACATTCCAGCATAATGTCTTCAATCAGCAATACCCAATTCATCTTGATACCTGATTTCAGACCATAAACAATTTGTAGATCATCATCCGTAACCTAAGCATGATTGCTTGACCTTGGTGTGAGAATGCAGGTGATGAGGTATATTAGCATTCTTTCCATGTGTCCAAGTGGTTGATAGCAGCTTGGGAGCATTCACCTTGCTTCCTCTTGGAGGATTTTGCCTTCTTCTGAGCTCTTGAGGGGTACTTGCCATATTGAAGAAAAGACAGAAGGTTTGAGAGAAGAAGAGGTTTGGGTTTAGAAAAGGGTGGTAATAGAAAGTTGAGAAATGGTGTTGGTGTGATTTATGGATAGGTTTAGGTTGGCTTTTAAAGAGAGGTTGAGGCGTTTTGATTGGTTGAGGTGGGTGGTAGGAGTAAATGCAACAATAATGGAGGTTGATAAGGTGAAGACGCAGAGGTGTAACGAATTACAACACACAAAAAACATGCAACTAATTGATTAAACTTACATGGTAATCAATTAAATTGGCCCTTGTTTTCACCCAAAAACCAAAAGTTGATATAAGCAATCGATTAAAATGCGGGATAATCGATTAAATATGACAGGAAAACTCCCCCTAAGGCCTTTGTAATCAATTAAGACATAAAGAAATCAATTAAAACATAACACAAAGCCAGCCAAAAGAAGCCATAAACCATAGCAAGTAATCAATTACAACGAAAAACTATAAAAACTTATAAACACACAACAACATTGTGTAATCAATTAAAACAAGCACGTGATCAATTCAAACAGTGAAAACATGGAGAGAAAAACAGCGTAAAACATGTTTTCAGAAAAAGATTTTCAAACACATCTCAACATATCAACATGCATAGATATTCAAGATAGAAATGACAGACATAGAGAGCATATATCAAGCTACATATACTATAGCATAACATCATTCAATGTTGGATCCAACTAGGATACCTAGCTCATTCCTAATAAAGAAGAACCTATATTTAGCAAAAGGTTTAGTAAAGATGTTTGCTAGTTGATGTTCACTATCAACAAACTCAACGCATCAATCACCTTTTGATACATGATCTCTAAGAAAATGATGCCTAATCTCTATATGTTTAGTTCTAGAATGCATGATTGGATTCTTAGACACCTTTTGATACGTGATCTCTAAGAGAATGATGCCTAATCTCTATATGCCTAAAGTCTTCAAGTTATTGTTTCATCCAGAGACTTTGAGCACAACAACTTCTAGCGGCAATATATTCTGCTTCTACAGTGGATAGTGCTACACAAGCTTGTTTCTTGCAATTCCAAGATACAAGTGAACTTCCCAAGAGATGACACGTCCCACTTATGCTTTTCTTATCTAGCTTGAATCCCACAAAGTCAAAATTTGAAAATCTAATTAGACTTAAGGAGGTACCTTTGGGATACTACACACCAACATTGGTTGTGCCCTTAAGGTACTTAATAATCCTTTTGACAGTTGTTAAGTGAGATTCCTTGGGATTAGCTTGATACCTTGTACACAAGCAAACACTAAGCATAATATCGGGTCGACTTGTGGTCAAATAAAGGAGTGAACAAATCATACCTCTATACTTTGACTTATCTATTGAATTACCTTTTTCATCCAAGTCAAGATAAGTGGATGTTGCCATTAGTGTTGATGCTTCTTTGCACTTTTCCATAATTTCTTAATCAATTTTCTACAGTACTTTGTTTGACATAGGAAGGTTCCATGCTTCATTTGCTTGACTTGAAGTCCAAGGAAGAAAGTCAATTCTCCCATCATAGACATCTCAAATTCATCCTGCATAGAACTGGAAAATTCCTTACACAAAGTTTCATTAGTAGCACCAAAAACTATGTCATTAACATAAATTTGTATAAGCAACAACTCATTGTTTGATATCTTGGTAAACAATGTTTTGTCAACTGGACCTCGTACAAGGGATTGTCCAATTAGGAAATTGCTCAATCTTTCATACCAAGATCTAGGTCCTTGTTTTAAACCATATATTGTCCTTTTCAGCTTGTAAAAATGATTAGAATGTTCGATGTCTACAAAACCTAGAGGTTGGTCTACATATATCTCTTTTTCAACGTATCCATTGAGAAAAACACTTTTCACATCCATTTGATATAACCTGAAATTCATAATACAAGCAAAGGCAAGCAACAACCTAATGGCTTCCACCTTTGCAGCAGGGGCATAGGCTCATCATAGTCAATGTCTTCCTCTTGGTTGTATCCTTTAGCAACCAATTTGGCCTTGTTTCTAATTATGATGTCTGATTCATCAAGCTTGTTTGGAAACACCCATTTGATTTTGATTAGCTTGTGAGAGACAGGTTTAGGGACTAAGTGATACACTTCATTCCTTTTAAACTGATTAAGTTCTTCATGATAGCCAATAACCAATGCTCATCATACAATGCTTCATCTATGTTTCTAGGTTCAATCTGAGAAACAAATGTCATGTTATTGCATAAAATCATTAGTCTAGAGTGAGTAGATACTCCCTTTAATATTTCACCTATTATGTTGTCCTAGGATAGGTTTCTTTGATTTCTCCATTACTTTGGGAGGTCTTTGGGAGGTGTGGTTGTGATTTTCTTGCTTTGTTCAAGATCCTTAACCTTGGTTTCATCTTCAAGTGCAGTGTCCTTATCCTGAAAAGTTGCATCTTCATCTTCCAAAGGATTTACTTGAACAAAAGAGTGAGTTTTATCACACACAACATGTACAGATTCTTCCACACACAATGTCTCTTATTAAACACTCTATATGTCTTACTTTGTAATCAATAACCAAGAAAAATTATCTCATCGGCTTTTGCATCAAATTTGTCAAGAGATTATTTTCCTTTGTTTAAAACAAAACATTTACATCGAAAAACCCTTAAATGAGAAATATTTGGTTTTCTTCCTTCATAAAGCTCATGAGGAGTTTCTTTAAAATAGGTCTTATAAGAAGTCTATTGAGAATATAACAAATAATACTCACAGCATCAATCCTAAAATACTTTGATAGCTTTGTTTCATTTAGAAGAGTTTTAGCTCCTTCTTCTAGATATATGTTTTTCCTCTCCACAACACCATTTTATTGCGGTGTTATTGGGATAGAAAAATTGTGGTGAATTCCATTTTCTTCACAAAAATTTTCAAAATAATCATTTTGAAATTCACCTCCATGATCACTTCTAATTAAAACAATGTTAAAACCTTTCTCATTTTGAATAACTTTGGCAAGTTTGCAAAAAAACATCATTTGGTTTTTAAAAACAAAGTCCAAGTGAACCTGGAATAATCATCAACAATTACTAAGCCATAGTAGTTTCCACCTAAACTTATAGTTCTTAACGGTCCAAATAAATCCATATGAAGTAGTTCAAGGGGTTTTGAAGTAGAAACAACGTTTTTACTTTGAAAAGAGTTTTCAAGTTGTTTCCCCTTTTGACATGCTTCACATTTTTTATTTTTCTGAAACTTGAGTTTTGGAGTACCAATTACTAAGTCATTTTTAACTAGATTATTGAGATGATGCATGTTTACATGTGCAGCCTTACGATGCCATAGCCAAGAATCATGAATCTTACTTACAAAGCAACTAATCTCATGAAATGATGCATGTTCAATATTAAGCATGTAGATATTACCTATTCTTTTACCTATATGAACAACCTCACCATTTTAGCTTCATAAATGAGACAACAATTCTTGTTGAATTTAATTTTGAAGCCTTTGTTACATAGTTAACTTATGCTCAAGAAATTGTGCTTAAGTCCATCAACATACAAAATATTTTTCATTTGTGTCTTGTGTTGATTTCCAATATTTCCTTCTCTCATAATTCTTCCGTTATTGTTGTCTCCAAAAGTGACATATCCACCTTCCTTTAACACAAGGTCAGTAAGTATGGACTTGTCACCTGTCATGTGCCTAGAGCAGCCACTATCCAAGTACCATAGTGAGTCTTTTGCTTTTAGGCACACCTACAAGACAAAATCAACTAGAGAAAGGTGGTACCCAATTGAGGTTGGGTTCAATGGGGTTAATTTTCACACTTAAATCTTTAGGAATCCAACACATTTACCTCTAGGAATGTCAAATCTCCTAACATCACATTTATAGGATGTGTGCCTTCTTTTCATGCAATAATGACAATCTTTGCATTAAACTTAGGATGCACTATGTTTTTCTTTTTGGAGACTTTGTTTGGGTTCACCTTTTTGGAGAATGCAAACTTAATTTTCTTGGAAAAGCCAGTTTGCTTGTTATACCATAAGTCAGTCTTATTTGTAGTCTGCTTTTGCACATTGAGTAAGTGACTAAGATCACTTTTTCCTTTATTAATTTTTCTAACAAGATATTGAAGATAGGAAAGTTCAATTTTCAACTTCATACATTCCTCATAGTGATCCTTTTTCAACTTTTCAAACACATTTTGCAAAGATTTGTAATCATCCATATTAAGAGAAGTAAAGGCACAAACACAACTAGTGGCTTTTTAACTTGAAACAAGCTTTTCATTTTCATGCTTCAATTTATCAAGCTCACTTCGTGTTAAAGCCAATTTAGTGATATGCCATTTTAGATCACTTCTCAGCTTATTGTTCGAAACATCAAGCCTTTGCACTTCCTCATGCATTTCATTGAATGCTTCCAAAACTTCTTCAAATTCAGAATTTACCTCATTTTCTTCAATGGTTGAGGAGTCCTCCTTTGAATCAACCATTAAGCACACAATTGCAACTTCTTCTTCACTAGAAGAATATGAGGATGTGGACACATTATCTTCCCAAGCTGTGTAAGCCTTTTTCTATTTTCTATCATTCTTTCCTTTCTTTTCAACAAGTAGTTTTCTAAGGTAGATAGGACAATCTGATTTGATGTGGCCTTGCTTCCCATATTCAAAGTTTGTGAAGGTGTTATTGTTGCTTTCCACCTTCTTTGAAGGTTTAGAGAATTTCCTGTCTTTGGACCTTTTGAGAAATTTCCCAAACTTCTTCACAAGAAAGCTTAAATTCTTTACATTTTTATCATCACTAGATCTTTCTTTGTGATCTTCCTTTGAGGAACTAACCTTGAGTGCATTCCCTTTTCTTTTCCTTTCTGTATCTTCTACAAGAGATTGTTGAATCAACTCATGTTCATATGCAAGCAATTTTATGAAGAGAGCTTCCATCGACATTGATGCCAAGTCCTTGGATTCCTTGATTGTTGTGATTTTCGGTTCCTAAGTTCTTGTATGACAGTTGAGGATCTTGATGTTTAGCTCATCATCTTCAAACATTTTTCCAAGACAAAGCAAATAATTCATTATATGGGCGAATCTTGTTTGAAGTTCTGAAATGGTTTCACCATTCATAACGCAGGGCTTGCATGATTATAGACCCATTTCTATAATAGGATGTGTGTATAAGATAATGGCCTAGATACTATCCTCTAGGTTGAAAAAGGTGTTGCCTTCTATCATTGATCACTGACAATCTGCTTTTATTGAAGGAAGACACCTGTTACATAGTGTTCTTATTGCAAATGAAGTGGTTGACGAGGCAAAAAGGAACAACAGAAGCTGCCTTGTTTTCAAAGTTGATTACGAAAAGGCATACGACCCAGTTAGTTGGGAATTTCTGTCATACATGATGAAGTGGATGGGGTTCTGCTCTAGGTGGATTAAGTGGATTGAAGGTTGTTTAAATTCTGCATCTATTTTTGTATTGGTTAATGTGAGCCCTTCGATTAAGTTCACACCACAACGAGGTCTCAGAAAAGGACCCCTTGCTCCATTCTTGTTCAACATTGTCGTTGAGGGTCTCACTGGAATGATGAGGGAAGCGATACAAAAGAATTTGTATGACGGCTATAAGGTGGGGAAGAAAAATGTTGATATAAGCATCTTACAATATGTTCATGATACCATTTTCTCTGGGTCAGCATCGATGAAAAATGTTAGAGCCATTAAGGTGATGCTGAGGAGCTTTGAATTGGTATCGAGGTTGAAATAAATTTTGCTAAGAGTAGATTTGGGGTCTTTGGTATGAATGAACAATGGATTAGCAATGCTGCCTCTTACTTAAATTGTAGAGTGTTGTCACTACCTTTTTCTTATTTGGGTGGTCCTATTGGGGCGAATCCAAGACGTTTTGAGACATGGGATTCTTTAGTCAAGAAATGTGAGCGAAAACTAGCTAAGTGAAAACAGAAATACCTTTCATTTGGGGGAAGGGTGACCTTGATAAAGTCAGTCCTAAATACATTCCCCATTTTCTTATTTTCTTTTTTCAGGGCTTCGAAAAAGGTGATTAATAGATTAGTGAGAATCAAAAGAAGATTTTTGCGGGGAGGAACTGCTGATCAAAAAAAGATTGCATGGGTTATATGGGATTTAGTTTGCCAACCAAAGGAGTGTGGGGGTTTGGGTATTATGGACTTAACCAAGTTTAATCATGCCCTACTTGGGAAATGGGTCTAGAACATGTTCCACCAGCAGGATGATTTGTGGGCACAAGTTCTGGAATCAAAATATGGAGGATGGAGGAACCTGAAAATGGCTAGAAGGTCTGTAAAGAATCCATCTGGTGGAGGGATCTCAACTTAGGATGTAATGTGAATGAGGAGGGGAACTAGTTTAAAAAAAGGGATAAGATGGAATGTGGGTTGTGGTTCTAGGGCGCTGTGTTGGGAGGATGACTGGAAGAATGACGAGATGACTTTGAAGAAGTAAAGGACAAATAACATTTTCAACGTGAACCAATGAAACCTCCAAAGTCAACATTTGGTCTATTTATATTGACCTAAAAACCACTAAGGGCTTAAGCTTCCTACACCATTTAAATTTCTCATACACCATTTTCAAATAGTGCATTTCCCTCAATACCCTTCCCATTTTCAAATTTTAATTTCAATAAACGTCTCTTCATTTCTCCTCCCGCACCATTTCTTCTGCATTTCATTTCTCCCGCACCATTTCTTCTGCACCATTTGTTTCCCTGCGCGGTTCCAGCTCTCCTTGTGCCGGCATTGGTTGGGTTGGGTCTTGAGACCAGCTGCATTGGAAGGGTTCGAAGTCCCTGTGACCGGCGATACATCACCTTCTCCGTGGAGATATTTTGAGGTAAGTCCGGCTAGCCTTTGTAAATGGGTGCATTTATTTAAGGTTTCTGCGTGTGGTGTGGGTGTTATCCTGCTTTGTCGGTGGTTATGGCTGTGCATGGTGGTGGTTGGTGGTCGGCAATGGCGGAAATGGTGGTTTTTGGAGGCGGAAGGCGTATACGGATCCGGTAATCCGCGGGAAGGGCACGGATCAGGTGATCCGCCTAGGACGCACGGATTAAGCAATCCGTATTTAGTTTACGGATTACACAATCCGTAAACTAAATACGGATTGCTTAATCCGTGCGTCCTAGGCGGATCACCTGATCCGTGCCCTTCCCGCGGATTACCTAATCCGTAAATTATACACGGATTGCTTAATCCGTCTGCCCTTTGCGGATGACGCGATCCGTATCCTCTCCGCGGATTTCCTGATCCGTAATGGTAGCACGGATTACTTAATCCGTAAGGTTGATACGGATCCATTAATCCGTAAGGTCGTAATTTGTTTAAAAAAAAGGATTTCGTAGAAAAAGAATGAAGAAAAATGGTTTATTGTTGTGCATGAATCCCTGTAGTTCCTAATTTGAAGTGTATATATGATCAGAAATGGATAATTGTGAACATGACTTGTGGAAAGAATTTATTTTTTGATTTTAAGGGTTGTAGTTAAGAATTTACATGATGGCAGCTAGGAGTAGAATAATGTTAATACTTGTGTCATACTCCCAAATAACATAATTTTGTGTAACATGTGCTCCTTTGATAATGTAATTGTGAAACTTTGAAAGCTCTTTTGATAACTTGTTATTGCAGCTAGTTGACATAGGTCGCTCTATTGACATAGGTTGCAGCTAGTTT
>PYAF01004598.1:8857-23013 GCA_007407185.1 Glycine tomentella
GATTTTGTTTGTCGAATGAAGGAGTAGTTGCCAAGATCAGAATTTATAGAGAGAACTATTAAGGCTATTGGAGGCCAATTTTCTGTGAAATCCATTAGCTTAGAGTCCATTGGCGTTCCCTCTGTTTCTGAATACGTTCATACTACTAGGCTTCTCACAGAGCAGGAAATTCAGGAAGCTTGCACTATTCAAACTTTAAAAAAATAGTCACAAAATGGATTGACAATAATTTATAAGGTATAGTATGTGAGAGAAAATTCATCAATGGGAATTGAGGATGCTACTATGGACATGATTTTTTTCTTTTGACCATAATTTCTTTTGGCCAAATTGTCTTTCTCTTTTGGTTAGAATATTTCAAATGCTTTTAGTGAAAGATATTTTCTTTATTTTATTCTTAAGTTTCAATTATTATGCTATTTTTTCGAAGGACTTCTTTTTCTGTATAACTTTACCCTTGGTTATTTTTTTGTTATACAACTTTTTAGATTTTAGATTTGGCAGTGTTGATGTTTGTTCAAATGCAAAATTAGTATATGCACTAACAATGTAAAAGGTTTTTGCATTGTTATCCAATCATAAACTATCATGTTTGATAAAAAAAAATTAACTTTTATAATAATCATCCAACAATGATTTCTAATTGTTTAATAGTAGCATAAAATAATTTATACTGATAATAACTCATTAAAAAATATGTTGTTAATGTTTTCCTTGGCTCCAAATAGCCAAAATATATAAATTTAATTCAGAGATGATGACACTTTTCACCGTTGTGCTCATTCAAGTTGAATGGATCCAATTAAGCAAAGCATAGGTTATGTACAAGAAAAACAAAATAGAGATTGCATATATGCATTGGAATTTGCGTGGTGTTGGCTTTTTCCTCTTCAATGTTTATATCTTATCTCGATCCATTTATAATTACCAGAAGTTGTCTTTCCATTTAAACAACAAATTATGACCATTGTGTACATTTTGAAGCATTAGTGTTGCTTTTTATACCATCCAACAATCATTTCCTTGTTGTGTTTCAGATTAGAAGAAAAGTTTTGCTTATGCATATGTAAATTAAACAACTTCATTCATAGCCTTGCATGCTTCCTGAGTTTGTCTCCAGCGTCTTTTGCATTATCTGGGACAGGCATGTTGCACAGTAGACTAACCCTTGATGATGATACTAGAGTTTTCTTTTGTTTGTTAGAAGGATCAAGCTTCCATATTCTCACCTCCCATACCTGATTTCATGAAAAAACATTGTCATGACAACAATTTATTGTATAATCTCAATCATCAATGAGAAAATTAATGATTGATATTATGTTATTTTGCATAACAAATCATAGATGTATCAAAATCAAAATGTTAACCATTGATTTTTTTCATCAATGACTAAGATTAGCAGATCAAATATTTTATCCTTACTCACTTTAAAGGACTCAAATTCGTAAGCAATATACTTTAGCCTATGACATGCAAAAAATAGTGTATGAGTGCCTAAAAATTTAAACAAGTAATGATTCATTATTTACACCCAAAAAAATGTTTAATTTACTGAATATTATCTCCCAAGATTACTGGGTTGGTGTGATTTCAAGGGAAGCTAAGGGACATGCCAGAATTAATCGATATTAGGATGTAAGCCATGCATTGAATCCAGTAGCTTAAATTACGCGCTATGAAGTGCAGAATCTTTGGATCTTAATCAATCACCACCATTTTTAAGATGGCACCACCATTTATAATCTTTAATATTGTATATGATTGTTTGAATAATTGTTAGATAATACTACATTTTAAAAATGTCTAAAGAACGAGATATATGCTTGAAATGTTTAATTTCTACAACAAGAGTTTTACAAAAAAAAAATAGTTCTGTTTGTGTCGGATAAAATTGATTTTGTATGAACATTTGACTAATATAGAAGTTACTTCGGAAACTGTTTATTCTTTAAATCGCAGTGAAAGAGATTACATGAACAAACGCCAATAAAGTTGAAGTGAATACCTATACTCAACAAACATCAAAATAACAGTGGAAAACTATGGACACATCAAATCAAATATAGTTAAAAGGGACATTAGTATTTAGTTCTGTTCTGCTCTTGGTTCTCTTGAAGATGTTGGGGTGGACCGATGTAATTTCCTCTCACCATGTTGAAATAACATTGGCAAGATTCCTTCTGATTTCCTCAAATAGTCACTACTCTGCCGTTGCTGCCTATCATCTTTAACTTTTGGTGTTTGGTGGACATCAATATATCCCATATGTGGATCGTAGGCTTGCCGAGAATAACGTTGTACGGTAGAGGGAATTCGGCAACAACAAATTTCACCATTTCTGACTTGAATGCATCCTTCGTTCCTAACGTAAGCAGTAACTCGATAGAGCCTTTGAGCGCGGTGTTTTCTCCATTGAAACCTGTTAACATTGTCTTACACGGTTTCAAGTCTATCTCGTCCAAATTCATTTTTTTGAAAGCGGTCCAGGATATGATGTCTGCTGAACTGCCATTATCCACGAATATCCTCTTGACTCGACAGTTGGCTATAGTTCTGGTAATCACCAGGCTGTCCTCATGACCGGGGATCACATCTCCCATGTCTTCCTCAGTGAAAAAAAGTATGGGGAGCTCGGGTTTATCAACGCATTCTTTGAATTTGGTTTGCTCTCTTACAGCCAAGACTTCTCTGAGGTATTTTCGACGCTGGTTAGCTGTATCTCCTCCTTCCCCCATTGCTCCCGAAATCACATTGCACTCGAATTCCGATTCTGGGAACTCGTTATCGCCATGTTTGTTTCTCTTTTCATCCCGGTCTTTCTGGTCGTCAATCTAGTTGCTTTTCTGCTTGCCTCGTTGCCCTTGTGTTTTGATGACGTATCGTCTCAGCTTGCCTTCTCGGATGAACTTTTCAATAGTGTCTCTCAAATCCCAGCACTGGTTGGTCGTGTGACCCGATCCGTTGTGAAATTCGCAAAAATGAGAGTAATCGAGACAGGTCTCCTTAAACACAGGCCGAGGCCGATCTACCTTCTTCATTTCTGTAAGTGCCACCTATAATAACCATGGCAAAAAAAAATTAATAAAATAATAATATTTTCACTGTAGCTGACGCTGATAGCGTGGGATCTGGTGCTGATAGCGTGACACTATAGATGAAGGCTATTTTTCATGATTTTTGGCGCCATCAGCGTCAGAGTGGCACCAGGAGCACCACAGATGCTGGAAATTGGCGCCAGGAGCTCCAAAGTGGCGCCAATGGCGCCAGATGCACTGGATTTTGGCGCCATCAGCGCCAGAGTGGCGCGATTGGCACGACATGTCAGTCAGGCCCAGTATAAAAGGATTAGATTATGAATTTTTGGGGCATTTCTTTCTCTTCTTCTTCCTCTGAGCGTCCAGACTCCATGGGAGAGTGTCCAAGCTTCCTAGACCTTCATTTCTTGATCTAAACACTTGCCTTTGATCATAAACCTTGTGAGGAACCTTTGGTGAGCTATAATCCTTCATCTCTCTCACTCTAAAACCCAAAATCAAAGAAGTCTCTATCTCAAGGGAACTTCAGAGAACTTGAGTTCGGCAAGGAACAATGTTGACTCTTGGACACTTGAACTAGGAGAAGCAGTTCACGAGCCTTTCTTGTCGCTATTGAGGTAAGAAACTCGAGTTCCTCTGGTTGATTTGTGATTTGGAGATTTTTGGTGAATGGTGACCCACTTGAGCTGGGGCTAGAATTAGCCATGGGTCCTGTAGAAAAGTGTGTTTAGAAAGGTTTAGTGATGAAGGATTAGCTCTCAGATGTTAGATTGATGAACTTTGGTTTTGGCTCTATGATTATGTTTGTGTGACTTGTGTTAAGTCACTTGTTGATATTGAGACATGCTAGAGCCATGTTGATGGGTTAGATTGGCATGAGAAGCCTAGTGAAGGCTGAACTATGATGAACCTTAAGTTAGAAGACAAAGATTGATATGGAAAGGAAGAGTGTTTCCTTTCATATAAACTATTGAAAACCGTCACTGATTGTTAATTGCATGCCTATTGTAGGGCGTGAGACTCATATCATTGGTGGTGGTCACCACGAGGCTAGGAGAGCTAAGATCAGGTAAGCTCATCGTTCTTGGAGAATGTTTCCCTTACTTGTGTTCACCACACCCAAGAGGGTGATGGTCTGATATGCCATGCCTCTGGATATTGTGTGATGTTGTTAGTTTGAGACATGTATGTAATGGCATGATGATGATTGATTATGGCTAAACACTGTGATGGTGTGATGCTTTGTATTGGTTATGATAATGATATGTGTTGTGGTTATATGAGAATTCTCTGGCCAGTAGAATAAGGAACTATGGACCCCTTGGGAATGTGCCCTTAAGTGGATGATCTTCCTTGGGACAATCCATAGGCGTCCATGTAAATCCTGGGAGAATGTGCCCTTCAGTGGATGATCTTTCTCAGGTATTGGGCGGGGGAAAGTCCTGAGGAAATGTGCCTTTAATTAGATGATCTTCCTCATGCATAGATAGGGAGAGTTCTGAGTAAATGTGTCTTTCAGTAGATGATCTTACTCAGGTATTCAAGGAGAAGTCCTGAGAGAATGTGCCCTTCTATGGATGATCTCTCTCAGGCAATGTGTGTTGGCTGTATGTGGTTATCCTGTGCTGTGATGTGCATGCAGTTGGTTCATGTGAGCCGTGAAGGATGACTGTATGAGTGATGCTTAATTAATATTATTCATGTTATGTTATATTTATATGCTTGGGAGTGAACCAGGGAGAGGGAAACCTCCAAGAACCCTGAGTTTACTGAGATTATTGTCTCACCCTTGTTGGGGGCTCATGTTGCAAGTGATGATACATAAGTGGCTGATAGATCCCAAGGCAAAAGGCTTGAGTAGGGATAGTATTGTTGATAACCTTAGGCATAGATGACTGAGCATGTTGGCTCACCTTTTGTTTATTATGCCTGTATTTTGTGCCCTAAGGGGATAATTGTGTAGTTTTGTGACTCATTCAAAAGGATTATGTTGTATATGATAGAATTCACCATTTATGTATATAATGTACTTTTGATATTTGCTTCGGCTTCTTATGTTTTATTTTGAATATATTGTAACCGTTGCGTTATTCTGATATGATAATAATGTTAATACGCCGGATGCACACGGGATGTTACACCACCTCTCTTTAAACCTGTGCCCTGGAAGTATTTAATGGAGTATATTTGTAGTATTTGGTGTCATATCGTTTAGGAACGACATCGTTATTTCTACCGGGATGGATATTTCTGGGGTTTTGGCGATGTCGCGGGAGAGAATGTTTCCTTTTGGGTATCGTATTAGCGATCTCCATCTGCTCCATCTCCAGGTATTTCTTTGATCGAGCCCTAAATTCCAACAGAGTCTTCACTGAGTCTTTATAAATGGATTTAGCCAGTCGCGAGGATTCACTGAGTCCGGCTGACAGCAAGTGTACGTGCACCTTTTCTTCCAATCCCTATACTTGTAGTGTACCTCCTTGAACCCATCCAGATAACTTTGTAATGTCTCCCCCGACTACTGACGAATCTTTCCCAACGCGAACTCGGACTTAGGCTGTTTCTTACTCGTTGCGAAGTTAAGCAAGAATTTCTGGCCAAAATCCTCAAAATTGCGAATGGACCGAGATGGGAGTGTGTGAAACCATGTCTGTGCTGTACGGGTCAATGTGGTAACGAAAATTCAGGAGATGATTGGCTCATCAATCCCTCGAACGCACATTTGCATATCGAACTCGTCAATATGCACTTGCAGATCCTGACTTCTGTCGTACTTGGACAAAAAAGATCTGTCAAAATCTTTTATGAACTGGGCATTTACGATCTCGTCCACAAAGGACTATTATTGTGCTGACCAAGTCGGTACTTTCTTCGGTATACCTCGGCCCCTGTTCTGACTTGGTAATCTAGATTCACCAATCTGATGTGGAGTCTCGGCCTGTATGCCGTGGTGTTCTTGATCGGCCACTCTTGTTTGTTGATGAGATGGTGCGCTGGGTTCAAAATGAATATTCTGCTCCGGCATGCCTATGTCTACCTCCTGTTGATGCTGCTGATGGGTATTCGGATGTCTTACTCCAACTGATCTGGGGAAAGACGGTTGCCCTTGGGCCGGGTTCTCAATATGTCCAATGCGCTGCTCCATGTGTTGTAACCGGTGTTCTTCATCGTGTTTCCATCTCGCACAACGTTCATCTAATTGTGCGATCATATTGTTCATATCTTCTTGACGTTGAAGGGCATGTCGCCATTCAAGCCGTTCAATCCGAGATAAAAATGGATTCCAGCGCCTTGCTAATAGAGCACTAAATCAGCTCTTGCTCTATCTCGACAGGCACGGGTGGTGGATTACCCGGCGTGTCCGTTCTTGGCGGTGTTGGCGATGAAGCAGTGTCTGAAACTGCATCTTCTACCTGGACTGTATGTGGTTCTCTGGTCGTAGGTGGTTCTTCATTCTGATGGCTTCTCGTGTTTACCATGGTGGGAATCGAAATTTAACTTTCCCCACATACGGCGCCAATGTTTTGCTCGTGGTGAAGAGAAATGTCCAACAAGGATTGTTGGTAATTAATATGGGATCAAATCTCTCTCTCTGAAAATGTTTATGGTAATGCAAACACCTCAGGAAAGATGATCACAATGAACACGAAACCACAATTGGACGTGGGGTGTATGCTCTGTGTGAATAGAAAAGAGAGAGTCAGAATGTGTGTATCTTTCTCCATGGAGGATGCTCCATTTATAGGATACTGACCTGAGAATCAATTAGAAGATATCACCCACGAAACATACCTAGAATCCCAAAAAACTGGTGATCATAGCTTTGAACGGTTATCACCACCTCCTCACTATTAGAACTGTTCAACAGAATCGTTTGACTAAGTCTTGTTGAACCTTTTATGACTTGGCCCATTCCAAATATCCTTAACAAGTTCCATGCTGTGATTCATTCTTATTAATTGATTTTATCTCAAATACAACAATCTTACTCCAAATTCTATTTGTCCTTGAATCATTCTAGCTCACAAACTTATATATACATAATTTTCTATTGATATAAATTTTCATATCTAATATCGTCTTTTTCCAATCAAACCATACTCCAATTGTTACGCATCATACTTTTTTCTTTATCTTGTTATGGGACACATTATCACGACTCAACATTACCTTTTCAGTGAACACGTGAACAATATTTTAATTTAACCAGACAACAAGGGTAACACCAAATTACACAAAAGTACCTACCTTGGTTATGGTGTGATACAAATTTTTTAATGTGATTAGCTTGGTTATGGTCAGTGACCTATGGGTGTGGACTAATTGAAGAAAAGGTGAAAGAATTGAAATACTTGAATGGTTTTGCCAACATTTAAAGGGATGGCTTCAGCATAGACCAAATCACCAAGCACAACACTTTTCAAATGGTTGATGCTGAGTTGAATCCCAGCCACTCTTTGGTATCCACTAGCCATGTGTGCTCCTATGCTTGCCAGAGATTCTGCCACCAATGCTGATACGCCTCCATGCAACACCTTGAATGGCTTCACCATGTACAAAATAAATCCAACCGATTCCCATTTAAATTAATTAAAGAAAACAAACCAAAGCTAATAAGAGATAGCACGAAGAGATATAAAGTTGACTCAATTAAGAAAGGATGAAGAGAAAAAGGAAGAGAGAAATTATTATTCAGATCTTTTTATGAATATTTTTAATAAAACTAACAAATTAACATTTGTATTAAAAAAATAACAGATAATGTGAGAAGAGACTCAATTTCCCAACAAAAATTAATTATAAATAGAATTGATTGATACTAATAACATAACAATAAAAAAATAAAAAGGTGTGAATTGGAAGAAAAGGGGAACAAACCTGACAGCACTTTTGAGTAACAGGTAGATGGCCAGATACCCTTTGTGGAGACAAGTCTTGAATCTCAAAGTCAATTGATAGAAGGGGGGCATTTACTTTAGAAGCCTTTGATGATGGGGGCTGGTTTTCCATCTATAATCAAAATTGGATGAAAAGGGTGGGTTTGCTTCTAACTATGATGCACTTCTCATGAGCCAATAATGGAGACAAATGATGGATTGAGAGGTCTTTGGTTTTATAAAAATGAAATTATACAAGCATTTGAGTGGGTGGGTGGGTGGGTGAGAGAGAGGTTGTTCCCTGACACTGTAGAAGGTAAGGTCCATAAGTCAGTTTATGACTTTTGACGGAACATAGTCCATTTGTGGGTGTTTCATGTTTCATTTTAAAAATATATAACACAACAAAAAAGTGAAGTATAGAACAAAATTAAAAATTAAAAAGTCAATTTTTTATTTTATTTTATCTTCCTTCGGCTTTCTTTAGCATGTATTTCACTTCTACAGTTCTCCCTACTTCCTATCAAACCAATTTTGATTTTCTACTAATATGACTCGTCTTCCTATGTACCATGTGCAAAAGCCTAAAAGATACATACAAATATGGGTAAATGATAATTTGATATCTGAATGTGTGGTAAATCAGTGTCGTTTAGTTTTTAAAAGAACAAAAATTTTAATTCAACTCTTAAATGTATAGAAAGTGCAAAAATTATATAATGTCATACAATTTAATATTAAATTGATTCTTTAAAATATAATTTAATGCTAAATTAATTATTAAATATTATAATTTAATAACAAAATAATCTCACATAATCTATTGAAATCTTGTTTTACTTGTCTTCTTATGAAAATAATAAAAAATATATAATTCAAATTATTTTAATAAATTTTATGCTATTACGTCTAATGCGCATGTATATCAAACAACATATAAATCACTAAATAAAGTTTTAAATTGGAGTCTTATGATGAAAATATATATATATATATATAATTATGAGAGAAAATCTCACTAAAGATGTTTAATAATTTTTTTACAAAAATTAACCATAAACAAAACTTATGAATACTCAACTTCATATTAATGTCATAGTGACCTAACAAAAATATACACCACAAAAAATTGGATTATATAGTAAGGGAGACAAGAAAAAAAATATTTGTCGTTGATGAAAAATCAATTTTACAATAGCCATTGATTGAATGTAAATAAATTTAAAGAACCTAATTATATTTAATGAGGAATTAAACTGTTGACATTTGTATTATTTGTTATACAATATTGATAAGAAAAAAAAAGTTATATATACATCGACAAAATATATGATAATTTTGTTAACTTATACACTAATATTACAAGACCATTAAACTTTTTAAATAACATGTTATTTTAAGTTTAACTACATATTCATTAAATCATTAATCTTAATATTATTCGTGAAATAAAAAAATCAGCATAAATAGGAATATTTTTTTTACAGAGTAATATAGTATTTAATCTTACTATTAAAAGGTGAAGTAACAAATCTCGGTCTCATCCACAATGAAAAAATTAATGATTAATATCACGTGTATTTGCATCATTCTACCCATACAAATATGTTTTTAGTTCCCATAACTTCTTAGAGCATTAGATCTAGATGCTTAGGTAGTTCTGGCTTTTTCCTGTTTTCTCATGGGTTTGATTTAGGTCCCCGATGTTTTCTTTGTTCCGTGTCTAGCTCTTTCAGTTTTTAGTTCTAAAAAAATAAGACAATTTTCACTTCTACAGTCTAAAAAATAAATTGAATTTCATTTGGGTTTGATTTAGGTCCCCGATATATAATCCTTATTTACATAAAAGAAATATCAAAATGAATTATTTTTTTTTAAAATGAACAAAGATTACATGACAAATTTTCATAAATATTAAGGGAGGCTAGATAAATTAATTGTAAGAACTAAAACCAAATTAACATTATCATATTTATAAAACCAAAGTGATGAGTTTCGTTTTGTTCCCGCTTCATTGGATATGTTGTGTAAGCCGTGAGTGTAAAATTAATTGAGGAAAAGTTGAAATAAAGAATTGAAACACCTGAATGATTCTGCCAACATTTAGACCAAGTTACCAAGCACAGCACTTTTCAAATGGTTGATGCTGAGTTGAATCCCAGCCACTCTTCGGTATCCACTAGCCATGCTTGCCAAAGATTCTGCCATCAATGCTGATACCCCTAACCCCTCCATGCAACACCTTAAATGGCTTCACCATGTACAAATAAAAACCAACCAATTCCCATTTAAATTAATAAAAGAGAAACAAACTAACCAAAGTAGGCAGATAATCAATATTTCTAGTTTAATTGATTAAACAGAGTACACTGTTATAAACTCTTTAATACTTATACATAAATGAATAAAGGGTGACATCTACTTCAGGAGTCTTTGTTGATGATGGGAGCTGGTAATTTGCCATTATTATCAACAAAATTGGATGAAAAGGGTTTGCTTCTAATTATGATGCACTTCTTTTTATTTTTTTTATGAAAGTTGATGAACTTCTCATGAGCCACAATAATTGAGACAAATAATGAAGATGAATGCGGTAGGTGGGGTCAACAAGTCAGCTAATGACTTTTGTGAAGTGAACGCCATTTTTAACGTTTGAACCCATTTTTGGCTTTTCAAATTATTTTTTTTGGGTTCTCAACTATTATGTATTTTTGCAGTTCAATAATTAATTATAAATTATTTTTAATTTATGATATGGTAATTGCAAAATATAAGTCAAAATTTATCAGCATCATATTATTATAAATAATAAAAACAAGTAATATTTAAAATTATATCCACATTATCTATCAACTATAAATAAAATTGTATCCATATATAAAATTGCAAGATTTCACATTGTTACGTCTAATGCGTAACCATATCATGAAGAAACATATAACCACAAAATAACTTGAGCTGTGCATCAACTGTCTGACAACATATGACACAAAAAAGTTTTATTGTGATTTAATTATTTATCATGTATATTGCTTGGGATCTTATTACATTGGATCAGGTTGATGATTTAAAACATGAAATCTGAAATTCCATAGGGCCCAAAAACTTATTCAACCATTATTTTTTTTCTTTTAAAATGATTTAATCTTTTAAGAGGAGTCAAATTCAGTTTAATGATATTTTGGGAACCCAATAGAAAGAGACCGATATAAAAATATTAGGAATATCAAAATAGATTGAACTTGACATATCAATGTAATTAACCCGCCATAACGGATTAGGTTAGATTGTGTGATTCAACTTGAATGTCTAATGCAATCCTCATAATGAGTTTGCCCAACGAGTCAAAGGTGGGATTGGTTGGGTTGACTAAGTTAACTTTTTTTTTTTTTAGATTGTTTGGTTAAATATTATTTTCTCAGTTATAATATTTTGTAGCCTCTTGTGGATTTTATGTTATTTTTTTTTTGCATTGTACATATTTAATTGATGGTGATAGCTTTTAAAGAGCATTTGTGTATTGGATGATTTATATTTTTTATTTATTTATTGGGTGACTCACCCATTTTTTATAACCTTTTTTTCTTTTGTTTTGTTTATTTTTGGTAACGAATATCCAAACTAAATTGCAACCCATACCTCTAGTCCTTAATTTTTATAAGGTATTTTATATTTTTATTAATTATTTAGTTTCTTATTATTTGTTCTTATTAAATACTATAAGTATTTATGTTTTTTCATTGATAATAATTAATAAGTGTGTAATGTTTTCAGACTTTGATATTTTCACATACTTATGACAAGTTAATAATTATTAACAAAGGATAAATTTGGAACATTAGTAATATTTAAAAAAAATAACAAAATCAATTAATTTAATTATTTTTATTGGTATGTGTAATTTTGTTATCAGAGTCTTATATGGAGGACCAGAGGGAGAAATACATTACAAAAACTAATTTTCAAACTATATTAAGCATTACTACATTATGCGAATTGGTTTCAGTAACATTTGCAGAAAAGTAGCGGTGTGAAGAAGAAAGTGAGAGGGGTAAAGGGAATATAAAAACCAAAAGAAAGTGGGGTTTTGTAGAGTGAATAGGGAGTGTGAATAGCATGGGCAATAAACAAGGAATGTAGCTACCTATTATGGGCCGCAAGCTCATAAGCTTCAATTTTTTAATAGGGCCCAAATGCCAATTAATATTATTTTTCTTGCTGACTAATGCCAATTAATAATAGCTTCAAATTGAAAGTGTTGATCATGACCCAACGACTGTGAGACAAAAATTCAGAAAAAACCGAGAGATATGGGTCTATAAGCAAACTCAATAAAAGAACAAAGTGACCAAAGTGCATTATGGGCTGCTACTGATGCTGGCCTAAAACGTGCCTAATTTGGATAAAAACTTTCCAGGTTCAAATGATTAGAAGTGAGAACCAATGTTTTTAAAATTGCATCAAATTGGTGAAGATGACGGTTGGTTTAAGGTTTAATAGTTAAATCGTGATCAAATTAGTATAAATAAAATATTTTTAATAAAAAAATATATTATAAGAATTAAAAGTAAAGTATAACTTCACAATACTAATAATTAAAAACTAAATACTCCTTATTAGTTCTTAAAACTAAAAATGACACAAAAATAGTTCAAATTAAATATAACACTTCTGAAACTAAAGCTTTAACATAATTATGCCCATTACCAATAAATCTAAAATCAAAAACAAATTACAAATAATAATATATTTTAATAAAAAAGTATAGTATCAATTATTTTGGGTCTATAATATGATTTAAATTGTTATATTTAGTATGAAGTATTAACCCAAAAAAGACTAAATAAAAATTTGTTGGCATTTCGTTTCAAAACCGTTATAAGAGCATTTTCTACCCGGGAAAAATAGCTTGCTGCATTTCTACACGGGAACATATTAACATTTAGGTAGTTTTATATATTTACACTGCTATTTTCTACTATTATAAACTTTCAGCTTTGCAAAACCGCTTAAAACCGGTTAAAATCACCGTTTTTTTAATGATTTCAGCGGTCTGAGGCTGCTTTTCCGGGTTTGGTACCGGTTTATTGGCAAAGCGGTTTTAAGTATGATTCGGACCGGCAACCATTTCATTTCAGTTACCGGTTGAATCGATTGGTGATAACTTTGATTTAAACACATGATGTATAATTTATATATGTATTAATTGCAACATTTTGAGTTTTGTAAAATTTAGTTTTTTAATTGCAATATTTTATTCAAATTTATTTATTCAATAATGTCATATTATATTATTATTTTTATTCACTAAATGCGATAATCCGTCATCGAATATTAAAATGAAATTAATGATTAAAGATTACCGAAAAATTGAAGTTAGTTGATGTCAACAATAACATAAAGATTCGCTTATTACATTAATAAAATTTTTATGTTCATGTTTTTACTTTTGTTACAACACATTAATTGGAAGAGATAATTGAGAGAAAAGTGAAATTCATGTTTTTACTCAAATGTGGTCATGTTTTAGAGCTTCTCATTTGAGGATGAAACCTTGCACAGTGCCACTGCTATTGAGTATTGACATTTCTAAGTGAGAAAGAAGAAGAAAAGAAAAGAAAGATTGGAAAAAAAAATCTCTTTAAGGCGGATGGTATCTTCCTCTGATATCATGTTATAAAACATGATTGAGAAGGGAGAAAAATGAAAAATTGTATTAAATAAATTGGATAAATGTGATTTACAAGTAGTATAATAGGTCTTATTATATGCTAAATCAGAATGACTAATTTCCTAACTAATATCTTTCCTATGAAATGTTAATTTGTTTGCATTAGAATAAATTAAGGAGAACTTGATTTTTCATTTTTAATTCTAAATTATTTATTTTGTTAACATTCCACTATTTTTAAACTACTTTTTAAAATAAAGTATATAAAATTATGCATTTTATAATAAAAAGATAAAAAGATCGAAATAAACAAACTTAAATTTTCTTTAATATCAATGGAAATCATGATCATGATGAGTGATTGGGAGGAAGATAAAGCTATTGCCTAATTTTTAGGTAACCCTAATAAATATCCCATACATTGCATAAGTATACTTCACTATTATTTATATATAGTTTTAAGCTATTACATAAGTATTCATAATTAAGAAAATTCATTTCATAATCAATTATGATGGTTACTAAAAAATTAAGAAAAATAGTAATTAATATTCTTAATTAAACAAATAT
>PYAF01004598.1:23113-33638 GCA_007407185.1 Glycine tomentella
TTATGTCTTTCAAGTGTCATATTCTGATTATATGTGCATATACATGAATTTCATAAATTTTGTAGGATCTTACGATCCATACTCCCCTTTCCTATCACAAATAAAATCTCGATTTTGACTACCATGGTTATAACTGTTTAGATTATGCTTTCTTGTTAAATATTTATAGTTTCTCTTAGAAAGGGGAAGTATCCATGTTGTTTGGGATAAGCTTATGTTTATTTTTTTTAATACTTAGTTTTGGTTTCCATCCATGGTTGTTTTTGGCTTGCTTTGTGCCCACTCTTTATGTTCCTTCATTCATTTATCTTTGATAATATTTCTGTTTGAGAAAAGGGGAGATATTCCCATGAGAGTTGCACATAAGGTTAAGGTCTCCTAGGTTTGGCATAAATTTGCTTGTGGCACCATCACATCATATTTTTAATTTATGTATTGTATTTGTTATTTAAAAGCAGGCTGTGTTTTTTTCCCTTAGTAATTATCATGGTAAAGTTATGTTTTGGTGACTTGTTGGTCATTGGTTCGAACCTGGAAACAGCCTCTTTGCATATGCAAGGGTAAGACTGCGTACAATATCCCTCCCCCTTACCCGCGCATAGCGGAAAGCCTCCGGGCAATGGGGTACGTAGTGTTTTTTTTAGTTTATTAATTATCATGGTACTTGATAAATTTTCGTTTGGTGCCTTCATACTCTTAATTTATATATTCTATTTGTTTAACTAGTAGCAGCCCCTTTCTTGGCCAGTTGTTTTAGTATTGTGCATCTGCTTTGATGCATTTTGTAATGCTTGCATCTTTAATGCTGCCTCGTTGTTCCTAGATCTATTATGTGATTAATTTTTGTTTATGGCTATATATGGTGTTTTGCCCATAGTTGTTTAAAGCTTTAAACATTTTCTTGAATTTATGTAGGATGATTTCATCCAATTCATCAATTTAAATAGGATTATATACTATTGTATAATATAACTAGTTTCTTTGTTCTTTTTTGCTGTTTTGAGTGTCCTTATCTTTTGACATTGGCAATCAATTTTTACAAAATCAATTGTTTTTCAAATTTCAGGTACTACCCTATGACCAACTGATGCAGGAGTTAGATGTGACAAATGTTCGTGAGCTTGAAGATTTTCTAATTAATGAATGCATGTATGCGGTAGGCATCATTCCCTTCCAGAGTGTTTACATAAATATGTGATTGTAATACACATACATGGTTTGTTTGTGACTGATTCTGGCAACATAATCTGGTTTTGATAACAAACTGGAGCATACAACAAAATCTAAATGTGCATTTAAGTACATGCATAATAGAATATACACTATGCATTCAGTAGTCGTATACTCAATCATTTACACTGAAAGGGATCTGAAAGTAATTTTTATGTGATCGATTCCTTTTTAATACATTATGCCTTTTTTCATATGTTTTTTCATCTTTTCATTCAGTTCTCTATTAATCATTAATCTTCATTTGTGGTAATGATAAAATGCGTTATGAATTGTAAATTAACTTTTTGATATATGTGTGTGTGTGTGTGTAGAGGAGGGATCAACTTACTCCTGATCCTAACCGTTAATTTTCTTGAAATCTAATGTTAAGATTACCAACCTTTTGCTACTATCCTTTTATGTTATTTTTTTTATCTTGTCTTTTTCCAGAAGATGATAGATAGTCAAATTAATAAATTGGTAATCTGGATAAAATATTTGATGAATGAAAGACATATTTTCTAACTTTTGTTACTCCCATCAGGGAATAGTTCGAGGAAAGTTGGATCAGTTGCGGCGGTGCTTTGAGGTCCTAGCTCATCATCATCTGTTATTTTATTTAATTATGTTTTTGACCCATTTCTATTTTTTCATTTAATGATAGTAGTAGTTTACCTGATCTTTGAGAGTGATTTCAGGTCCAATTTGCAGCTGGTAGGGACTTGAGGCCTGATCAACTGGGGATTATGATACAGACTCTCTCTAACTGGTATTTTATCTTTTTCACGTAGGGGCTTGATTATTTGTAGTCATATGTCTGTTATTTAGTAAATCAATTACCAAAGGCTGGAAAAAATAATGTGAAATTTCCATGTTTAATGGTAAACATGGTAGTGATACTGGGCAATTGGAATATTATTGTAACTTGCTTCAATACTTAAAGCTTTGAATGTTGTACTATGACCACTTTAGAAAAATATCCGAGTCTGTTTAGCATCCAATCTCAGTTTGAGTTGGTTTGAACTTCATATTGTCAACTTGTCACAATTTTGTATTTTATAGTTTTGATACTTAAATTTTGTGTTTGGAAATTCTGTTTCTCTTGTGTCTTCGGTTCAGAATGTCTCAAATTGGTAATGGTATTTGTTTACCAAGTGCTAATTTTTGGGATGTGAATCCTATTCAAAATATTAAAATTTAATTCATGAATGGGAAAAATAGGTTGTCTACATCAGAAAATATGCTTGTTTCAATTCAAGAGAAGATAAAGTGGGCTGATGCAATGAGTGAAATTGACAAGAAGCACAGGAAGGATGTGGAAGAGAAGGTAGAAGAAGTAAAGAAATCCATTTTCAAGGTGGGTTGGATTTATTTTTATACCTTTTTTTTTCAGAACATTTTTTTTCTTAAATACAGATGAGAAAATGTGTGATAAACAATGCTTGCATCTAATTTCATTGTTGTACTGAATGTGTTGAAATTTTCATTTATCCTTCCGTGTATCTATGCTTGTTTTGGGATTGGTGTTTGATTATCCGGTGATTGCATAGTGCAAGCTGGAACTCTCATCCCAACACTATTTTCCAACTTAAAATGAATATTAAGCAAATTGCCAACACTATTCTACTGGAGGTTATTTTGAAAGAGGAAAACAAAATTATAGTAGAACAAATAGTTCTCTTTTCTCCGTATTAATGACTTAAACTTTGAGGGCCAATGTGTTGCACAAACATGAGCACCATAGTCTTGTCTAATAATTTTATCTCTAATCTTATTTAACTGCTTATCCATTGTAACATTTTAAGTTTTAAGCCATATATAAGCTTCTGTGTGCAGCATTCAACTTAAAAGGCTATCCTATATTCCTACGTGAGAGTTTTGAATTGTATCAGATAATATAAAAGTATCTGACTAATTATACACATAATTGCCTGCTGTTCTTTATGCTTGGAATATATTGGTCGACACGTCTTACTTACTTCGTGGCAGAAGTTACACACTGTAAGCAGGCCGACATCGACTTCAGAGGCCATGAGGAGATCTGCTCTGAATCTGGTGGAGTGATGGATTATGAAGAAGATCGAAGCCGACCAAAGAGGTAATTTGAGAAAACATTCTTTAACAGTCAAGTATTTGATCAATTGTCAATAGATATTGATTTTCCAAGTTGAAACTTGTCACGATGTGACCTGAATGCAATACTAAATGTTTTGGCTCCTGAATCCTGACTGGTCCATATCATCTTCAGTGGATGATTATTGCCGGTTTTACTTGGATTTTGCTGTCAGTTTTGTATAACTTCTTATGACTCAAATGGCCCACGTGCTTTATTTATTGAAAGAGAATTCAACATTTTTGCCTTTTGATGCTGACTATGTATGGCATAATTTTATTATCAATGGGAACTGAGATTAGATATGATATTATAAAATCTTATTTCAAGCTAGAATATGATTGTGCTGTCATTTTTAATTTAGATAATTTCCTCAAATTCTATCCCAAGACTTATTGGCTTGCGCTTGGCAAATTTGCAGGAGGCGGCATCCAATTTCTTGAAGATTGTAGTAGATAAAGGAGCTCGTTGGAGATGGGTTCTTTAGTTGCTTGCCTGACTTTTATTCATGGCATGCGTCAACAGAGGATATCAGCTTTTGCAGACAGACAAGTACATCTCATCGATATTGCCCTTTTCTGTCACACCACAAAGCGAGATAGGAACAAGGAAAAAAAGGAGGGAAAACCTGTTAATTTAGGAAATTGATAGTGTTTCTTGAACCATTATTTAATCGTCTACTGAGTTGGCAATAACAAGCTGAGATGGTGGTGCGGCTATTTATTTTAGGTTGCTGAATGCGCTATATACTGTTTTGTTTTGTATTATGCTAATATATGTGCTGCCTCAATTGCGTTGCTATACTTTGTGGTGAATATATATTCCAAAAATTATATATTAGATACATATTCTTGAAAGTATCAATTATTGAAACTTTAGTTTTCAAAAAGATGAAAAATTCAAATTTAATTCTCAAATGTGAAACAAATGCGACAATTTTAGTTCTCAAATGTGAAATAAATGCGACAGATTAGTTTTCCTGTAAATTCTCCTCAGTTAACTCAATGTGCTCGTACATGTGGCATGTGGTTGACCTTAGTGGCACTCTATATGTTCATATTGGTTACCATGTAATGGACTAGTTTGTCATTGATAATTATTTTTTTCAGCTGACCATACCTTTATCCTATCACTCCCTCTACCTCAGCATCGTCCACTCCACCTTTGTTGTCTGCAACCCTTCTCTCTGACCACATCTCTCAACGCAAAACCAAACCAAATCAAATCAAATCCATCACTCAACACAGCCAATATTAGACCCCTCCTTTCCTCTTTCCATCTCTTGGGTTTTCTTTCTCCTCTTATGAACCTCCACAGCATAACCAGTTCCTCAATAACATACACGAGGTTCTGAACAAAAATGAAATTCAACAAAGTTGAATTCCTGTTGTATTAGGTACAAGCAAGACTTGTGAACCCTCAAGACATAATCTATAGAAGGAACAAAATAAAAAGCAAAGGCAGCCATGAAAGAAAAGAAAGAGGTAAAAGTAACTTACAACAAAGTGACAGTAAGCCCCCAAAAAACAGTCCAACTACACACACATAATTGATAATTCAAACACAAACATGACAAAATCAACCAACATGCATATCATATCATCCACAATGAACATGGTTGTTGATTTTGGACCAGCATCTTTTATATCCACAACCAAAGGCAAACCAATCACAATTATGAGCGACAGTCGACAGAGACAAAGTACCCACTACCCAGTCCCAAGTACCAAAAATTAAGAATTTAAACAGCAAAAGAGAAATAGCTCTTATCATCATGCCTTAAAAACTCAAAGTTCCTAGACAAAAACAACAATGAAGTTGTGCCGCTATTGCAAGCTCCCCTTCCTCCCACGTTTTTGCCCCTGGTGGTCTCACTACTCTTCACATCACGTTGCTCGACGACCAGCTTGAAAGAGAATTCAACGTTTTAGCCCCTGATGGTCTCATCTCCTCAAACAAAGACGGGAAATTGAACCCCTCCGACAACTAGTGCTCTTGTCGCGAAGATCAAAAACCCTAATGAAGTCGTTAGTAGAGACAGAGGCAAAGGCTCTAATGCCGCCGGCTCAGACAACGTTGTAGAGCTCTTTGTCGTGCAGGAGTAGCTAGGTATCAATAGTTCCCTTCTTGATGTGGTGGAGGCTGAAGGTGTGAACTTGTTTGGGCTTGGCCTCCTTCCATTGGAAGGAGGTGAAGGGCATGTAGTAGTCGCTGTTTTTGTTGCCATTAAGGAGGGATTTGAGTTCGATGCAGAAGGAGGAGTCAGTGTCGAAAATGCCATTGAAGCAGAGAAAATAAAAACATAATAAATAAATAAATCTTAACCAAGTATTAAAAAACAAAACTTATTTACGGACAAATTAGTTTCACAGACAACACAATTAGAAGAACTCTTTTTATGACATTTTAGTCCAAAGATATCACGTAGACATACATACTAGAGATAATAAATAAAAGTTAATGTTAGGATCAATTTATTATAGTTAAAATTTAAATTTTCTATCTTTCAGAGATTGAATAATAACTAAAAAATTTTAAACATCAAAAAGGATATTTATCCCGTATTTCAGCATTAGAGTCAGAGGCCATTGGCGTATTGAAACTACAGATGATGCGCAATCACTTTGTGGTTAGAATACTTTGCTAATGTTCTTGTTTAGGTGATTGTTAGTTTTTGATTTTAGTGTTCAAATGCAATTTTAAAACAATTTGTTTGGTTAAAATGAAGTTGAAATGGTTTAAAACCAATTTAAAAACATTTTTACACCAGTTTTCAAAGCCAAAAAGATAGAATTGTAATTGTTTTTTAGTTTTAAAAACCATCCACATCCACAGCCCTATGACTGTTGTAGTCTCTCACCCTTCTCTCTTTCTTCAACCTTCACCATAAAAAATTACAACACAACACCACTCCATTGCCATATTTCACCATATCTTTTCAGCAACCAATGTGTAGGAATATTTTTCTCACCTTGTCTCCCCATTTCCCATATGGTGAATATTTTGTCACTGCTCTTGCCTTATGATTTAGCTTCACCCTTTGCATGTGATTGAGTGTTGTTGGCGAGGGAAAGGCTATGGTGTGAGTTCGTGAGAACCTCAATGCAGGTGACATCGACGACAATGTAATTACAATAATTGTTGAAGGAGTTAAGGATGAAATTCACCATGGATTTCGTAGTGGTGAGGTTGTCAGAGCATATGGTGATGAAAGATTCAAATTTTAGTAATAATAATTGACATTTTTTAGTTACATGTAGAATTGAACATTTTTGGATTTAAGCCTGCAGGCAATAAGGTTTGTCCGTAGTCCTTTAACTATTGGGACAAAGCAAAGAGAACCGCACTCACTTCATTTTCTGAATACACACTTCTGTAGGTTTGAGACTTCCCAAAGCAAAAACAACTAACTATATTGAGTTTATAACAAAAAGACAAGTAATGAGAATATTATTGGAATTGCAATTTCATTGCCACCGTGCCACCGTTAGAGCATCTTTAGTGGTAGATCTTAAATTGAGATCTTATACTACTTCTTGGTAGACCCCATAATGCCAAATAGGATTAAAGTCCTCTTAAGATCTCTTTTATTTTTTTCTTTAATGGTAGATCTCATTTTGAGATCTTAAGGAGAGAGTAAAATGAAGAAAATTTATATTTTTTTGAACAATGTGCAGATCTTAGGAGATCTTCTACAAGAACCCATCCTCCATGGTGGAGATCTCTTCAACTCCTTTATTGAGAGATCTAATGAAAATCAGATCTTAAACTTAAGATCTTTGTTTAAGATCTTGCACTAAAGATGCTCTTAAGGAGATGATGTTGGTTCTTCAACAGGAACTCAAGGTACATTTTATTGTCCCTACCAATGGGTTTTGAAATTTCTAGATAGTGTTTTATTTTCAAGTCCGTAGCTATAGTTTTTTATGTCCAAAAGGCCTTTTTTTTCCTTTCATTTTTTGTTTACGATTGCATCCACCTGGTAAAAATTGTAAAGTCCAAAACTTAAATTTAGGATTTTTTATTTTTTATTTACGTGGTCTACGGGTCGACCAATTAGCTTATGATTATGCAGGGTGGTTGCGGGCTCCCTTAGATGAGGTCTGTTTATTTTGCGGGCTTTACTTGTATACCTAGCTCTAGTTGCATGATGAAAAATTACATTTCAGTGATGATTCACTTATGACGTTAAAAATCTATATTGATGGAATGATAATTTTGAATCATATTAGAAGGATTTCATTGATTTTTTTTAAAAGATAAGGACTAAATTGGAAAAAAATAAAGGATAAAAAATAATATTTAACCTTTGAGATAATTAAACAAAAAAAATTTATCTCGTTAAAGGGAAGATGTATGAGAATACATTCAAAGGAGAGAGAGAAAGAATATTAAAATGTTTGTTAGATCCAACATGAGATTGTTTTAGTTTTTAGTGTGCAGTTGTTTTAAATATTTAAGAAAAAACTATTCATTTATAATAATTTTATTTGATTTGAGTAAAATTATCTTTAATAGAAAATAACTATATATAAAAAGAAATTATTTGTTAGAGAAAGTGGAAAAGTGAGTCCCATTCTTTAATTAGTATACTTTATAACATACGAGCAGATGAATGGTTTTGGTTTCCTAGTAATTTCTATAGTAAATTTAGTCTCTTAAAATTTTTAAAATGTTTCAATTAAATCCGTTTATCACTTTTCTTCAATTCAAATTATTTATATTCACATTTTTTATTAAAAACTTCACAAATTAAACCAATTAGGATGTTTCAAATTTAATTTCATTTAAAACTAATATTTTAACTTATACAATTAACATAATAAATAGATTTTTTTTATAATTAATATTTAATTAAGCGCAGTGCACAACCAAATGTTTATTTTATAAATTATATTATAATTAAAATTGAAATATTATCTTTTTGATAAAAATTGTAATATTATGTTTGAATACATAAATTATATTTTAGATTTATAATAAACAATTTATATTATGATATAATATTATTTTTAATTATTAATAATTGTTTTAAAAATAATAAATTTTAAATTAAAAATAAAAAACAATACTTCTTATCAAATATCCTTTAGTTTTGTCTGAGTGGTATTTACTTTATCCACTTCCCATTTTTATTGTATTTGGCTAAATTACTCTTAATAATTCTTAATACTCCCTTCCCCCAAATGTCTTATGATATCTTCTCCTTTCCTCCTTACATGCCCCCTTATCTTCTCTGCATCATTCCTTCATATTTTCTCCATACATTTGAAGGTGGAAGTAGAAATCATCTTCACAAACGAAGACGCTAAAGGTGTTCTGTTTCATATTTGCATAGTTTCGGTAAAGGTGGATCAACAAAGACAAAAATCAAAATATTGTTCTGGAATGGGTATTCTAAAATACACATGCAATTTGAGAATGTATTCCACAAGGCAAAATCCAAACACTACTCCAAAATGCGTGTTGTGGAACATGTTTTAGGATTTACAAGTGTTTTATAGAACATTCCATAATGCACTTGTAAATCTGAAATGTGTCCTGAAATACCTATTTCAAAAGACAAAAAATCAAAATTACCGTATTTCAAAATGAGTATTTCAGAACACATTTTGGAATTTAGAAGTCTATTATAGAATATTCATTTCGTAATACACTTGTAAATCTGAAATGTTTTACTAAATACATATTCCAAAAGCCAAAAAATCAAAAGTTCTAAATCATAGAATTGGTGTTGTGTAGCATATTTTTGGATTTATAAGTGCTTTACAGAATGAGTATTCCATAAGAGACTTGAACATTCCCAAATGTGTTTCAAAACTCCCTCACTAGAATCCAACACCCACTCTGCAGAAGCCAAACACCCACCCCATAACAAATCACCATAGACCATAATAGATTTACCCTCATCAGTTACCAAGGGACGCAACAACGAAGGGTGGGAGAGGGAAGCAACAGGAAGCGGGGGTCATTAGAAGGGGGTCCTAGGGGTGCAAGGGATTTTGAAGGTTCAAGGAGGTGTTAGGGATTTAGCCATTTAGGGTTGAGACACTTGGGGAAGGGGGTGCTGAAACTCATCAAGGGTAATTATGTCTACACAATAAAAATGGGAAGTGTAGGAAGTAATAAATGAAGTGCAAAAAGTATTAGTTTTGCTGTGGTTCTCTCCATTTTTTCCCATCAAAACTTATTTAAGGAATCCAGTATCGGATCCACAAAACAACGGACTTGTTGGTACGCCTACTATAATATAATTCTATGAATAGATGATAGTAAAATTTCTATAAATATTCGCCCATAGTTATTTTAGTTCTACATAACAAATAATTAAAATTCATAATAAATTATATATTTAAATTTATGAATTTTCCCATTTTCCATGTATTTTCTTTCAATACTCCAAAACAAAACTCACACCATGAAGAACCCGCAAACCCAAGCAGATGGAGAAACGCAACCATGAGAATCAGAAAAGGGTAGTAAGTCACATCCTTTATTCTCTGTCACTGATTTTGTTTTGAGTTTTTATTTTAAAATTTCAGAGTCTTACTTCTCAGAAGTTTCGGCTTTCAGTTTTGTCTGTCGGCACTTTGTTGATACATTTGATTCTGTCAGTTTACATTTTGATGTCGTCGTGTTCCTTATATGATCCGTAATCTAAGATTGTTGACTTTTGTTAATTATTTTTAAAAATTATATATAGGGTATTTTTTTTTGGATGGCAATGTACACTAATAGTGCATTATTACTAAACTCAGTTTCTTTTAGGTTTTTATTTTTTCTGAAAAAAGTACGTAATTATCATTTAGAACAATAACCAAATGACCCAATTTGAAAGAGTTTATTTATAGCTTATTTAGATTTATCTTATGATGATATATAAACACTGTGTAAGCGTTTAAGAGTTTTTTTGAAAATAGCTTATGATATATCCATAAGCAGTTCTTAGTCTATTTCAATAAGCTCTCCAGGATAACTTATGAAAACAACATATAGCCTCTAGAAAAACAGTCTAACCCCTTTTTCTTTTAATTATGAAATTAACTTGTACATAAATACTTATTCAATAAGACCTTAATTAAGTTGTTTATCTAAACAGACCCAAATGAAGCAAAACCACTTATTTTGTTCTCTTTGGTTCCATACTTTTAGTAGAACCAAAATATGTCACTAACCCCCCCCCCCCCCCCCCCCCCCCCA